>JAUMHI010000061.1:2393606-2408239 GCA_032359435.1 Enteromius unitaeniatus
TCAGTGTCACATGATCCTTCAGAAATCATTCTAATATGCTGCTTAAGAAAATGTTATGTCTTATGTTGAAACCAATTTTCATACTTTTACGAGTTCTTTGATGAATTGAATGTTCAAAAGAGCTGCATTTGCTATAAATGCTTTTTTTTTTTAAATTAAAAGTCTTCTTAAAACTTTTGATCATTTTAATGCATACTTGCCAAATAAAAGTATTCCTTTCTTTAAAAAAAAAAAAGTATTGACACCAGACTTTTGAATGGTGCTGTATTTAATACTAGAAGTCACAAAACTTTTTTTAAACCATACTAATATTAGATATTTATTCTGCTTTCCGCCAATTTTTGGAATATTTTACACGTTTTTCTGCTTCAAAATTGTTAAATCTAATGTTTTACTTGCTGCTTTTTAAAATAGTTTGAGAAATTTACTAACAATTTTACACCAGTGTATATAATATAAAAACTATTCCATCTTTTCTCACTTCCAGTTATGAAATCATGCACAGCTGTTGGTCTCCTGTCCCAAAGTGTCGTCCTAGTTTCCAACACCTCATTGACCAGTTGGAGCTCTTGTGGGCAAAGCTGAATCCAGCTCCTGTAAAAGAACCGCTGCTGTATGTGAACCTGGAGGAAGAGGATGCAGAACAGGCCTCTGGGCCGGTGCCAGATGCCGGGACCCGTAGTAGTGAAGAGCCCTCATGGGGGGTACCGTGGCAGTGTGTAGGTATTGAGGAAGATGAAAAGGACTGGTTAATGGTGTCATCAGGAGCTGCTCTGGCTATTGGTGGAGACTACCGGTACATCATCGGCCCACATAGTAGTGTCATTGATGAAGAAAGCAGGCACTCTGACGACGGTCTGTCTGAGGATGTCAAGGATGAGGAAGAGGATATTATCATTAATGTGTGATTTTTGTCATCATTTTTCTCGATGCTTACATAATCCAGTAGGTTATGATTGCACAACTGGTAAAGACTCTTGTAAAGGAACAGTGAGCCTGTAAAAACATTCCTTCTGATGAAATTCCAGGAATAATGCTTAACACAAAGAACTTTTCTCCATGCTAACTCTAGAGGCATGACGTGGACATACAATCAGCTGCTAATACCTTTTTAGAAAAATGATTTGACACCTTTATTTCAATGGTAATTACTAATTACGACTGTAGCAAAGCCAGTGTTTCAACAAATGTGATTTTTAAAGTGTAAAATGTACATCTTTGTGCAAGTGAAGTGTCAATCACATCCTGGGACTGGCATATGTGGTTCCTTTGTTTTCAAACATTTCTGCACATTTGTTATGTGGCATGAAGAAATTCTTTTGGATTTATCATGCAAACTATGACATAAGCTCAGACTGTCATTGTTGTATTTGTACTTAAACGAATGTTCTGGGCTGAATACAAGTTAAGCTGTGTAAGCTTACTGAATTATTTCAGTGGAAGTGTTTTTGCTGGAGGAAAACGTGTGAAAGATTTGACATCAGTTTCACTTCAGATAATAATGCTATAGAAAATAAGAGCTTGAACAAAAATGGTTGTGTACATAGAGCAATTGCACTGTAAGCATTTTACCATCAACACTTTTTTTCGTTTGGTAGGGCTGAGTTCTTTTCTGTGGTTGTTGCTTTTAAACCAGATCATATATATATTCTTTAAAGCAGTCTGAGGATGGGATATCAAGGGACAACAGGTTTCATCATGTGAAAATTATTTGTTTCTTATGCTGTAAGTTATGATTACTCAAAACAGCAAAAATTGCAGCACAGAATGAAAGCTTGGTTTGCTTTCTTTTGTGTTTTTGAACCTGTTAATGAGTTGTGTGTAAGATCTCTTCAGTGGGCGTTTCTAAAATCAGTAGATGTTGTGTTTTAGTTCATTACTATACACTACACAGTACAGTGTTTGAGTGTTAGGTCATGTAACAAACTTCCATACGTGTCATGAGTTGTGAATAAATCATTCAGTGTTATTAACCCTTGTAAAACAGGGCTGCCTGCTCATCTCAGAATTAATGGGGCACAAAGATGATATAAAACTTGGAAACAGACTTAAAAGGGTTTATTATAATTACAGCTATACAGATTTCAACCATAGAAACTAGTTTGCAATACAGTCCAGACAGTGAACAATACCTTTTTAATGCAAACAAAAAGTGTTTTTGTTGTGGTTTCATCTTGTTGACCTTGTTCATCTGTGAACTTGTAGAATTGTTTTCCAGTTTGTTTCATAAGCTGTAAATAAAACATTCATTATAGACTCAAAAAGCTTGTTGGGGTTTCAGAAAACCACGTAAAATCGAAAGGTGTATACAGAATTGATACTAGAATTCTTATAAAATAATAAATTCTTAAGCATAAACCTATTGTATGAAATCTAGTTAATGGAGAAATGTTCAATGAAAAAGGGCTTTGGCAGCATCATGACCAAACCCCCTTTGTCTCAAAATCCACGTTTATTATGCACAGGATGACAAATCTTTGCATTTGCGCCTCTTTATTTCAAAGTAGATTTAAAATAAAAGCGTTTTACGGGACGCCCTTTTTCTGTGCGATAATCGCTGTCCGAATAAAACCGATGCAGCGCGAATCGAGGCAGCCATGATGACGTAAACAAAGGCGTTAAGTAAACGCATGCGCAGTAAAACAACCAACAAGCCTCATCAGCCAGAGGCAGCGCCTGAGCACGGTAGCTGTGACGCGGACGTCCTGACGTCACCGCACGCACGCAAACCTCGGAGGGTGAGACGCACGCTGTAATAATGTGAGAAGGGAGGGAGAGAGCAAAACAGCTTTAACGAAGACAGGAGAGAGAGTATGCATAATATGCATTTCATATTGACAAAAGGTAACAGTCTAATCCGGATAAACCTGTATCTGTTAAAGAAATCGGCAAACTTGGCTGCACAATCTCCTTTTCGTTGTTATACCGTGGCCAGAGCAGATCATCTCTCAGATTCGCTCGCCATTCGAGATGCTTCGACGTGCAACTTTTAGTTCTCGGGCCTATTAGAGACATGCGCCATCGACGAATATAACTCGACGCCCGTTACGCAAAAGGTGACTGAAACTCAATTTCTTGACTTTGAATGGACAAATAGCGTTTATGTGCGTCGGTGGTTGCCACGTTTTCGCACCTGTGAGTTAGGAAAAATAAGCAGTCTAGTCATGTTGTTATGGTGAAGCCTTTTCGCGTTACAAGTGCGTTTGACGTTACCATCTAGGTGTGTATAAAAGAGTAGACGTGTAACATTTGCAAAATCATGTGGTCTTTTCATGACACTGTCAACGCATATTTGCATTTATTATAATTTTCTTTCATGCGTAAAAATTCTTGGCGGTACGCAGCATTTAATTATAAATTGGGCGTCTTGCATCTTTACCCTCATAGGAAACAGTTTATGATTTATTATAACATTATAGAATCCTATGCAGCATTTACGCTAACTCTTGCATATTTTAGCACTTTTAATAAATAATAATTTATTTAGTTTTTTTTAAAATAAGTAATAATAATGTTATAATGCAAATGTTTTGTCTTAAACTTCTATGTATCTATTTGCTTTTTCATGTGTAGGTGTAGTGTTACACCCACCTTGGTATGCCTGCAGTAAGAAAATATTTAAATAATGCCTAATGAGTTATAAGTAACCAATGGAGAGGGTTTTCTGCTCATGGGTGCTGACATATTGATGTCATATGACCAGATTATGATTAACACTTACTATTTGCCAGGATGTAGGTATTGTGAATGGCCCCTTCTTAAAGAATTATGTTTATCAAATGGGTCCCGGCTTTTAGCAAATGAATCAACTTCTAGCACATATTTGAGGGGAAATGTAGCATTGACCACAAACTGGTGAGTCCCCACCCCTTCTGGAAAGGTAGCGAGTGTAATTACACAGCACGAAGAGTAAAAAAAATTGGTTGTTGCCAGCTCATATTGCAAAAATAAGGTGCCATATTGTGAATATAGTCATGCAGCAGAGTGACTATATTTGCAATGCAGCACGGTCACAATGTTTTAGAAAACGGCTACTAAGGTAGTAGTTGTTTTTATCATTGTTATACATATACACAGTCATACATATTAGTTTTCACAAAACCTTTCAATAGTATAAAAAAAGTTTTGTTTATAACTGTTATATTTTTGGGTAGGCAATTAGAAGTTTTTTATAAAATGTTCTTTGAAAAGAAGTTGCCAGGTTGAGTCATGTCACAGGTAGGACAAAACAGTTATCACAGATAGAAATCTCAAGTCAGTGTGACCACCATAAATAAATAATAAGGTTTTTGTTTCAAGAATAAGCAGTATCTATGAGCTTGCAGAAAGGATGATGTTTATTATGTATAAAGCTGCATGTACATAATGTATGTTCTAGTCTTTTAGGTTTTGCTTGGATGCAAATTTAATGCAAAATATGACCATATTATCCTCAAAACTCCCAGTATTGTTTACATTTTAAATTTCTTCATTGTTATAAAGATAACGATATTAGTGTCTACACCAGCAAACAATAATATCTGTAAGCACACACTCTTCTGCTGCTTTAAGTTCTTCAGCTTGTTATAGCAGGATTGATTCTGATTGGCGGTCAATGTTTTTATCATTCATCAGCCAAAAAAATTGCTCTGAAAGTGATTCCAAAGATATTGTTTCTCTCTGGCTGTGTTATAATGGTGGTGTGGTCTTCATATATCTTCATCGGTATTTTTATAATTATTGTGCTTGCTGTGAATGGACCTTAATATTTTCTCATTTTTATTCTTGACACCGTTTCCTAACTACACGTGATGCAATGCCACGACATGTGATAAAAGGTATCTTTTCCATGTTAATCAGTGGTTCTGTCTTAACTACTCTAATTTCTAATTTTTAAATTAAAAAACTTTTCTATTTCCGTGACGTCACGGCTGGAACAACACCATACAAACTATATGACAGTGGATAATCTCATGTGATTATGTGCTTTATTCAAAGTTTAACATGTCAAATATGAGTTTAAATATCATATTACGTGACAATACACACGCTTGTGGACACGCAAATTGCTTGTCGCTGGAATCTTGTCATGTCGCATGTAGTTAGGACATGGTGTAAAAGGAAAATTTAATCATTAATCAATTACAAATTTAATCATTAATAAACTTTGGCCTTGATTACCACTTTGACAGTGGTAATTGTTTGGCAGTCAGTGGGACATCGGTCTCCTGGTTTTCATCCAAAATATCATAAATTGTGTTCAGAAGGCAAACTAAGCTTTTACTGGTTTGGAATGACATGGGGGGGGTAAGTGATTAATGACAAAATGATACATTTAGGGTGGAGCAAATTAAAACAAAAAATATTTTGTGTACCCGATTTATATTTTAGAATTTCTTTAAGTCCACTTCTTCATTTTTATGTGCAACTAGTGACACCAAAATAATCATTGATTCCAAAGAGGCTTCCTTGCTTATGTGCATACTTCTATTTGTCCCCATGTGTAATCTTCATAAAAAGAAACCACAGTACCTCTGAAATGAAATGATTTCTTTGGAGACTAACATGTTTCACTTTTCTCTCTTTCACATTTTGGTTTTACCTCTGCTAGTTAATCATAGTGAATGAGGATGTGCCGTATTATTTAATGACAGTGAAGTTGCAATGTTTTGTTCGACCTGTTTGGTATGGGTAGTGATCAAGAAATTGGTTGAGTCGGGTTTATACGCTGAACTGGGTTGTTGTTTTTTTTAAACAAAGTATACTTACCATGTGGTTGAACCAGACCTAGTAGCAGTCAATAAGGACAGTAGGTGAATGTTACTCAAAGGCCCTGTTTCCAGCTGGTATTAAGGTGCATTTTCAATGATCCAAACACAAGTGAGTCAAAATACATCTCTGTTTTCAGCTGGTAAGTTTTGTAAATACTTGTTCAGACACTCCTTGTAGCACTTGGAAATGTTTCTCGAGAGTGCCGAATGTGAATGAACAAACCAATGTTCCACTGCTTATGAGCAAAAGTGAAAGCAAACAAATGAAGATACACATCCCAAATTTTAATGTTGACCTCTTTAACACACCCATTGTCATCAGATCATAGAAATAAATTTAATACCATGTGGAAAAAGGGCAAAAGTCACTGGTTGCCATGGATGGTTCAAGGTACGATGACAGTATCTTTTATCAGTTTCACTTCTTAAGGCAGATCCCCATTAATAGCTAAATGTATTCATGTTATCAGTTCCTCCATATGTCCACAGTTCCTCTTGACTTGAATGCGGCCAAACACAAAGATTTTTCCTTTACTGTATTAGCCAGAGCCAGAGGTAGACTGTTCAGGTACAAGGTACCCCCGTTCATGTATAGATTTGTTCCAACCCTTCACCTGCGTGTAATTTTCAAGTTTACATGAAACATTTTATTGGCTTATTCAAGTGTGCACAAAACTACTATGTCCAATATATACTTGCATGCCCTCACAAGTATTAGGACTACTGTAATAGGCCTTAAAGGCATGTGATGGACAACCTCTTGTGATGCATATAGTCCACTAAGCAACCATACATTAGACCCCAGACTTGTGATTCAAGAATTGTTACAGTAGAGTGTAAACGGTTTGTCAACAGACAAGGTAAAGCATTTCTGGAATGGAGATGTTGTCCTTTCACAAATTTATACAGAGAGGCCAAGCAGGACTGCATGTAACTAGTAGAGGATTTATCTAATTAGTACCACACAAAAACTGTTTATATTGTGCTTGTTAAACTTTCCATTTGCTAGCTTTTAAACACACATTGACCGTGCCATGTTATGTATGTCTTGTTTTTTTAAGGATGTAGACCTGAGATACCTTGAGGTGAGAGGGTCAGAAGCTTTCCAGATGTCTTTATAACTCCCATGGCCGATACAGAGAAGCAGGGTGCAATGGTGCTTCATGAAGAGGGCGTAACTGCCCCAACACTGTCACTTCCCACCACATCTCCACAGTCCATCTTTGTTGTCCTGAAACAGTTGCAGTCTGGTGATAGTGGGAAAGACAAGGGCAGCCTGATGGCAATTAGTGAAGCAAATGATATGGTGAAATCCTCAGCTGGCTCTATTCCAACAGGCATCCATTCAACGTCATCCACATTTGCAGACAACAACAATATCATCCAGTCTGAGAACTTGCCAGCAGATGCTAGATGTAAGGGCATCACTGCTACACTGGACAACAACAGTATGTGGAATGAGTTCTATAGATGTCAGACTGAGATGATTCTGACCAAACAAGGTCGTAGAATGTTCCCCTACTGCCGTTTTCGTCTATCTGGAATGGAACCTTTCCAGAGTTACTTGTTGGCAATGGATATTGTTCCAGTTGATAACTACAGATACAAATGGAGTGGAAAAGGATGGGAAACCAATGGAAAGGCTGAGCCTCATGTTTCACGTTTGTTTATACACCCAGAATCTCCTGCTACTGGCCTACACTGGATGCAGTACCCTGTTTCATTTTACAGACTAAAACTTTGCAACAACTTGGAGCAGGAGGACCATATTATGTTGCACTCAATGCACCGATACCTTCCTCGACTTCATATCATACCTGCAGACAAAGGCTCAGAAAACATTCAAGTTGACAGGCCTAATGTTGTAACTCTAAGTTTTTCTCAGACAGAGTTTTTTGCAGTCACCGCCTATCAAAACCTTTGCATCACTCAACTCAAAATTGACTACAACCCCTTTGCCAAAGGTTTCAGGGATGATGCAGTCAATGCTCGATCATCTAAGGCCAAGAATGGAATGTCCACTGAGGAAGCAGAGACTGAGCTCAAGCTAAGCAGGGAGATGACAACCTTGAATAATTTAAAAACTCTGTTCATGAAGAGAAATGCTGCTGTAAAGGTGAATAAGGATCAGAACATTCCCAACCCTACAAATGGCGAAAAGAAGTCTATTAATGGCGATGCTCCTGTTGTAGACACAAATGTTCAAAGTTTGTGGTAAGTTTAGTTTTAACAACATAAATTTAACTTTACTACGGATCAAGTTTACAAAAGAACCATACTTTATGCAAATGTTTAAATGCTTGATCAATGCATTGTCCTGTTATATGTACTTGACATGTATTCTTGCATTACAGTAGCAATACACCTCAATACTCAGTATAGTTAGCTTCATATTTCTGTGGACTTAGGCTGGCTGCGCTGTTGTTCAAGTAGCTAGCCATAAACATTTTGACAATTTATCTAATGTTTTCAATGAGATCCTTGTCAAGCGGTTGATCCACAATCATATTACTTGACCAGAAATAGAAAGATTTAGCTATAACTTAAAGTATTTGAATTCACATACTTACTTAGTATGTGTTTAGGCTGTAGCCTGCGTATAAACATATTTTCAGATATGGTACATATTTGCCAGTTTTGACAAATGTAACATTTTGGTTTTGTTTTCTCTCCTGTTCTCTGACAGCGCCAAGAAACGCCCATCGTCATTGGCATTCTCAGACTTCATTAAAGGTGCTCACGTGAAAGTAAAAAGGTTGTCACTTGAGAATATCAAGAAAAATGGTGTGGTCTTGCAAGCCTCCACAACTTGCACAAGTGAACAAAATGAGGTGATGGACATATCCAAAACAGAAAGTATACTACAAGTTGTTAAGGATGAAACTGTTGTAGGTGACATTAGCAGATGTAAAAGCACAGAAACCTCCTCAAAAACAGAGTTGAAAATAGACCAGAATAAAACAGAAACGGATGAGCAAAAAGCTAACAAGAGTACATTGCTATCTAGTGACCAAAATAATAAAAATGGTATGGAGACCCTTTCTTCTTCAGACACCGAAGCCAAGTCTGGAGAATATGCAAAGAAAGCTTTACCACATAAGCGGCCAGAACGTGTCCCCCTCCCACTCCTTGCTCAGTTTCTTAAACAGAGAAAGTCTAAGACAAAACCTACTACGCCAAAACCTGATGTCCACAGTTCATCCTTAGACCCTGAAAAGTCCTGTGAATCTGTTCTGACCCCTGAGTACTCATCTGCCTTGTTGTCTTCCATCCCTTGTGTTACCACTAACTCAGATTCACAACCAGTACTTATCTCATTATCTGAAAAACTATCATCATCATCAATAGATGCAAGCAAGATAACATCTGAGTCCACTGCGTTATCTCCATCAGCAACTGAATCGCCTGTACCAGCAGAAACACAATTATCTGTTAGATGTTCACCTTCCCTCATGTGCAGTGATCCCTTACATGCCCCAAACACTACCTCTCAATCCAGATCTGATTATGACCCAACACCTGACAATATCTCTACTGTGTTTCATAATGCTGATGCTGTGTCTGTGCCAGATCTTGACATCACACCCAGGTCTCAGTCAGACATTTCATCTCTCTCTACATGTGACACTGTAAATGACACCTGTTCACAAACTACACCTAAAGTTAACACTGATTCCGACACACCAATTGTGCCCTCTGTCACTACATCTGTTTTTGGTGTTCCATCTAGTACAGACAATAACGTAATTCCTGTCCAGAAACTTACCTCAATTCCTGATGTGGCTAAGAGTGATTCTATGTCTGATTGCCTGTTAGGCAGTTCCAAAGGCTCTTGTACTGAGTTTTTTTCTGATGAAGTCCCTCAAAACACTCTCTTCACACATGAAGAATCTCTTTCCCTGCCATTAGACGACCCATCGTCCCCAGCCTTTTCCTTACCCAGCCCAACTCCTTCTTCTCCAGACCCATTTCCACCAAGTCTGTTCTGTGAAAGACCAGTACCTCCTAGAAAGACCCTTGATTCATTTCCAGAAAGACTTTTGGATTGCACTGCTTCTTTGTCTCCTGACCTTTTCCCACTAGGTCTATTTAATGACAGGCCCGTGTCTCCCAGAAAGATTCTTGATTTTGGTACAGATATAACTCTGAATGGAACTCAAACTTCAAAAGAATCTTTGTTACCAAGTGTCCCCAGTGGGCCAGAACATCCCAGGGAAACAGCTGACTCTCAAAGTCAGTGCTCTGATAGAACAGGTCTTCTTAATGAAGTGAAATCTGCTGTTAGTTGTGAGACAAGTGAGCACATCATTCCAGAACCAACTAAACAATCCTCTCATGGAAGCACTTTCAAAAAATCTAAGGCAAAACAGAAAAAAACAGGAAAATTGAGGTTCAGTGAAGATAATAAGGTATTCGAAGGACTCGTACCTGTTCCGATGCAGCCCAGCATGGAGGATGTTGAAGGCCAATTGTTTGTCTCCTTCGTGTCAAAGGTAACACAAATAACATGTTTGTTAACTGTAGAATGTAGAAAGGAAACTTGAAAGCAAACAGCCATCCTAAAATGAAAACCCATATTCCAATAAATCCATATGATGATTGGGGTTAGCTTGATCAGTGAAGTCATTTGCTTCTGACTTTCCTGTAAATTGTTGTTGACACCAAAATTGGGTGAGCGTTTACGTATATGCCATCATCGAAAATACAAATCCAGTTACTGAATTCTTACTTTCATGTGGTGGCTAAGTTTTTTTTTTAGGTATTGATTTGGAATTCGGCCTGTTCTACATACGAAGAATTTGCTTTGCTGCTGTAAAATGTTTTAAACACTAGTTTTTTGTTGTTGATTTGTTCGGTTTTTTTGACCTGGTGTACAGCACTCTTATCACTACATCTTTATGACATTCTGTCTGGCTTATGTACATTTAAAATAGAAAGCTCTTGAGATTCACCTTGGAGATGATGCCGATCCGGAGGTTGCACTAAAAAAACTTGAAAATTCTGGTAAGAATTAAATGTATTATCATGGTTAATGTGAAGAGACCACTTTGAAATTATTTTAAGTGAGGATTTTTATTTTTTTACTTATTTTGATTTTAAAAAGGGGCCACGTATGAAACTATAGAAGAAAAGATCATGGAGCTACAGCAAATCCTTTTGCATGATCTGAAAGGCATGAGGCACAGACAGGTCATTCATCCAGTGCTACAAGAAGGTTTCTGATTCTAAACTTTATAAATATCACAATTCTGTTAAAATACAATATTCAATGGCTCAGTTAAGGTTTCATTTACATTTTCATCATAGTTGGATTGAAGTTGAATCTACTTGATCTCTCCCTGGAAATTGACCTGCAATATCTGGGTGTGCAATTACCCATACCCCCACCTGTAATTTCGCCTGAAGGATGTGCAGCATCATCTCAAGGTAACACACATCTTATTAATATCAATAAGCAAATAAATCATGCATGAATTGTGATTCAAGTTTTCGTTGTAATAAGTCCATTTGCTCCTCTGTAGTTAAGTTTGTTTCAAGGACAGGAAAAACTACTGACATCACCAAAATTAAAGGATGGAGAGAGAAGTTTTCTGGCTCAGGATCTAATGCTGAAGGTATACAATTTAATCAGTTATCCATTAAAAAGAACATGTCTTTAATACGATTTTAACTGTAGCTTAAAATGTTTAAATTAAAAGGTTGCTTAAAGAATATTGTGTTTTATTTATAGGCACGTCAAGCACAGATGCAGGACAGAAGAACCTCTCTGCATTTTGTAGTGACATGCTGGATGAATACCTGGCCAGTGAAGGCAAACTGATAGATGAACGAGCTGCAACCTTATCTCAGGCTGATGTTACACCTGTAGCATACCAGCTACCCACTAAGAGCACTAGTTATGTTCGTACCCTTGATAGTGTACTTAAGAAACAAGTACCAGCTACCTTATCTACAACATCCAATAAGATCAAGCCAACATTTAAGACCAAAGAAGAAAATAAATCTAAAAAACATTTAAAGTCAGGTACAGCAAAGCAAACAAAACCAGTCTTTAGTGTTAACAAACTTGCTTTTACGCTAAAGACTACAGCAAAACAGCAAAACAAAAAATCTAAAAATAAGAAAGAATCCAAGAGTTTGAGTCCTGAAAAGCCTGCTTTTGAAACTGCTGCAGAGGTAGCTTCTAATAAGACTTCCATGGTTGAAGTTTGTGGCTCCACACCATCAAGTTGTGCAGTTGGACGTACTACAGGTTTGCCAAAGACTTTGGTGAAGCTGATGGATGTGGAAGATGGAGCAGTGTGGGAAGGGAAACATCGTACCTTTATCACAGAAGAAAGGGCAGCTATCGCACTAGCCACTCTTGTCACCGCTGAGGTACTAGTCAAAGTAGAGCTCATTGTGTGTAGTTTGACCAGTAATGACAGAATGTTCTTTGAGACACTTTATTCTTCCTGATCTTTTTCTTTCTGTTTTAAGGGGGTATCAAAAGGAAACCCTGATGCCATCAGAATTATAAGGCGACGTGCACCACCCTGCCTCAATGTGTTCTGTAGACTTGGCTGCGTATGTGCCAGTCTGGTTCACTTGAGGCGACATCATCACTGTGGAAAACCACAGTGCATGTTGGGCTGTAGCTGCCTGCGACGCAAAGTTGTTGCGCTTAAAACCCCCAAACAGGAGCAAAGTGCATCAGAGGAGTCTCAACCTCAGGGAGTGTCCGAGGATAAGACTAAATGGAAAAAGAAAAACAAAAAGAGAAAGACTTATGGTCAGTCTATGATTTATTGTAAGCCGTACAATATTCAGCACTAACATTTGACCATTTTGTAAATTTTTTTCAAAGTAATATTTGTATTGAGAAAAGCGCTATACAGATTAAATTAACTGATTTATGTTGCCTTTCTCTTGCAGTTCTGACAGATCCGGAGGTAGCACCTGAACCAGCCAAGCGTGTGAGTACATTATGGGATCGAAAAAGAGACTATTTGGACTCAGAAGTTCTTTTCTGTCCTCCTACTCCAAGAGCTCCCTCTCCAGCACTCTTGTCTCGAGAGCTTCAGAATGACCTGAAAATCTTTTTCAGTCCATCAAAACAAAAAAGGGTAAGATAATCAGACTTGCATTTTTAGCAGACACTGCAGCCACAACATCTCTATTGATGTTGACTGTTCATTTAAACATGCTTTTAATGGGTTTACTGTTTTCGGTGTGATAATTCTTTCTGCAATGGATTCCTTGTTTTTCCTCATTTTTCAAGTTAACTTAATTTCGTAAGTTTTATGTGGGTACACTTTCGTTTCCTAAATATTTCCATACTGTATTTAGGTGGAAGAGAGCAATTTGAACATTACTGAGGAAAATATGGAAAACAGGCTTACATGTGCTCGTTCGCGACCGTTTTCCTCAGTGTGCCATGATAAACAAAAAACGGTAAGATTCCTACATAAAGGATGGCAAATTTTTTGGACATATCATATGAAAACTTTACACTATCGAAACCTTTTGTAATTTTTGCAGGTTGACCAGCACCACATCTCGCAGGTCTCTACACAAGGTCAGTTTTGCCCTAACTGATAATTGGTTAATAGCTGATGCCACCATGGTTAATGCTAACAACATATTGTCAAGTTTAGTGTCCTTAAAATGCCTTACAAAGCTGGTTAAAAACCCTATTCTCATCTGCTCACAGATATTGAGGAGGGTGAGCTTGTACCTCTTAATTTGTCTGGCCCTTCCAAGCGACTTGAGATCATATCTGAATGCAGTTGGGCTAGTATGGACATCAGAAATTACATTATGCGGATAGTATGTGAGCACATGGCTCAAGATCGTTTGAAGCATCCTTTCTGGATTGGCAAGTACTTCATTCAGCCAGTTTCCAAGACTGTACAAGAGAATGAGGGTGGTTCTGTCAATACATACAAAGTCATCATCTCTCGACATGCGGAAAAGAAAAAAGAAGATGAGAAGGTTACAGAAAACAAATCTGAGCTGAAAAAGGATGTAGAGAAGAGTGAGGTGAAAGGTCTGCCCTTCCTCTCTAGGTGTTGCCCTGCAGGTTTGCTTAAGGCTGAGAAAAAAGCACCCGATGCTCCAGGACGGATAATGGTATGCATGCAGTTATCTGATAAAACCATTTAGATTCATTTAAAGTTAATTTGCATTATGTTTATTTTTTAATCCACTAAAACTTGACCTTTGAAACCTTTGATCAATTGTTCTTGCAGGTTAATGGAAAGACATACCCACAAGCCAAATTAGAGCTGGGAAAAATGGGAGCTTTGCACCCTGCCAACAGACTGGCAGCTTATATTACAGGGAGAATATGTCCAGTCAGTCAGTCTGGACCTAACATGGTAACAACACCAACTGTTACAAAGGCCTCAATCACATCTGTTCCAGTCTCAACTGGGTCCACAGTAACCACAGATACAAGCACGGTTGCTTTTTCAGAAAGACCAGTCATCAAGTCTGCAGGTAAGTCAAAGAAAGGTTCACAGTTTTACCTCCAGACATTTTGCTCTCAAGTAGTGTTGTCAAAAGACCCGGTACTTCGGTACCAAGACGGTACTAAAAATTTTTAAATGTTACGGTACCAGGTTTTCTGAAGTAACAGTAGTAACGAGTAACGGGTAAACCCGGTTCTTGCTGCGCTATCTGAAAGTTGCGTCGTCTTCATAAAAGCACAGAGAGTTGGCGATCGGCGGTGCTAATGGTGAAAGGCGGCTCTGAATTTGCTTGTTGAAAAGAAAGGAGGAAAGAGCCACGTGTGGAAGTATTTTGTTTTTGAGGCTGATGACATGCGCAACATCATTGATCACCAAAAACCCATCTGCAAGCGGTGTCATCAAAGTTTTATGTCAAAAGGAGGAAATACAT
>JAUMHI010000061.1:2408339-2430203 GCA_032359435.1 Enteromius unitaeniatus
GCTTTGGTACCGAGAACCGTGGATTTTCACTGGTATTGGTACCGAATACTGAAATTTTGGTACCGTGACAACACTACTCTCAAGGTTATTGACTAAAATATTGAACATATAGTATATTATTGAGCAGTGCGGAACACTGTCACATTTGCACATGCTTTACTGCATGTGAATATGCATATAACTTAAGTAGCAGATTTAACCTGCTCCTTAATTTGTTTTTTGCACAGTGACCAAGCCCCCAGTGGGAAAGGTCTTCACCCAGTTTGTGGTCGACCACATCAGCTCTCAAAATCTGACCAACACTAGCACCTCACACAAACAGCCACCTGTTCCAAAAATTGTCATCCCCTCCACGTTGACAATTGGCAAAGAGGCTGGGGCACCTGGGGTGGTTTTTTCTCCTGTTAAAGCAGGCTTGGTTACCCAGGTGTCTAGGCCCTCAGACTCCACAGGTAGCATCAGATCTCCCACTTTATCAAAAGTTCAACCCCCTGCTTACACCATCATCGCTAAATCACCCAGCCTCCCTCTGGGTAAGCCTGGCTTCTTTAGTTTGCCATTGTGTGTATGTGCTTCCCCCTCCAACAAAACCTTGGCCATGCATCTACTGGGACAATTTAACATAGCTGGCCTTCATATGGATCTGTGCTTGGGATTTAGAGCTTGCTGCAGTTTCAATGTATGATGAGTTATCATCTTCCTATGCTTTGTATACCCCTCCCATGGCCATCTTTTATCATCATTTTTGACTGCTATTTTAGATTAAATCTTTCATGTGCTTCATTTGTCAACCTTTAACAAAACCTTCTTTGATTTTGACATGACACATTATATCTTAATTTAGATCGTTCCCTTGCATAGGCAGGGATAAAGATACGTAATATGATGATTACAGTGATAAAAGAAAATGTGAATTTATTTTGATTAATTCATCCTTGAGAAATATATGGTAATTGTTAAAGCAATGCAACCAGACATATTTTTAATTACCTGCCATTTTGTGGTCATAAATTTCAAAGACCGTTTGCAATGCAACTGAGGTGAGCATTGTTTGACTTGAGTGCACAGTGATATTGTGCTAACTACTAAGGAATGCTACCTTTGATATTATATTAGCAGATTTGCTATTGTGAACATAATGTGTCACCGTCATGATTTGTTTTGATGGGCTAGTTTGATTCTTTGGGCCTACTGACTTTTATATGATTTGCACTGTCCTTGAATAATTCCGCCAAGCCACCAAGTCCAATGTTTAAGTTGCCATAATAAATATTTTCCCTATTTTCAGGTGGGTCTGGTCTAACCCCAACAACTACTGCCTCTTCACCTGATTCGACCACTCCTGGAAAAAAGACAGTTTATATCACCGTTATGTCCTGCAGCACAGGCCTCACCAGTAGTGGTCCAAAGTTTACAAAGCCTGTCACACAGACTCGGCCCCCACAGACCCAAAATAAAAAGATGTTGCTTCAGGTGGTGAAGACCGCTGATGGCAATACATTGTACCGTAATCCTAATGGCCAACTTTTGCAGTTGGTGCCTTTAAGTAAACTCAAATCCATCAAACCCAACCTCCTATCTCAAGGCCAACGTAAGTGTTTTTTCAATACCATATTAATTGGTTTGGAAAAAAAATAATACTGTGACTATAGGTGTTTAATGTTTACTTTTATCCACTTTTAAGACACTTTTATCCAAAGCCATTTTGTATTGCAAGTTGCACGTTTACATTTTGGCGGAGCCCATGACATAGGTGTTGCTTGCATCATGCTCTATTGCAGGGGTGGTAAACTCTGGTCCTGGAGAGCAGCAGCCTCTCCAGGACCAGAGTTCGCCACCACTGCTCTATTGTTTAAGTTACTTTCCTTAAGTTTTTGGAGAAATAGTAAAACAAATGTGTGCTTATCCCCAAAAGACATTCTATTAATTGTTTGTTTTTTTTCTTCCTGCAGCCACCCTTATCCGTGTTCCCGCACCTACTGCAGGCAATCCAAAAAAGCCTCAGGATGGCAGTGACACCATAGTGAAAACTTTCAGCCCAATATCACAAATACAGACAAAGCCTGTTGAGACTGTTCCAGTCTCTATATCTTCATCTATGAGTTCCAAGCCAATCACACTCACTTCATCCAATGCAGTCTCATTGAGTAGCATGCCTTCTACCCTTAAAGTTGTTCCAGGGTTTCTTGGACAGTCTGGGACTTGTACATTAAGAATTCTCCCACCACACCCTGTTCAGAACACTGGAATTCCCACTTCAACTTCCTCTCCTGTCGTCCCTCAGAGTGGCTTTACATTACTTAAGAATGGAAGTTCAACGCAATGCAACCAAAACTCCACTAAGTCTGAGACTTCTGTTTCTGTTAGCTCAGTTTCAAAAGAGAAGGCAGTCGGTCATGTCCAAAACCAATCTGAGATTGATCATTCTCAACAGAATAGGTGTGAAGGTCCTGACAATGTAGTAGCAGACAATATATCCAAACTTCCATCTTCTGGTGCCTCCTCTCCAAAACCCAGTCATTTTTCTGGAGGTGGTTTGGCTGAGACTGGTAACATAGTTAATCCCAAAGTGACACAAAAAGATTTTGACATAGCTCCAGTTTCTGATACGGAAGAGAATTATTCGGACATAACCGAATTAACTGATGACTCGGACCTGTACAGTGATGATGACCAAGAAGATACATACAGTTTGAGTGTAAGGGCTCAGTATATTTGACTCTCTTCACCTTTACAGAATAATTTTATATAGATCAACAAACTGTTATGTTGCTTGTTCAGGCTAGTTCTATTTTTCCTGTTATCCAGGGTTCTGATCAAGCAGAGAGGATGTTGGATACAGATGGTTTGAGCTCTGAAATGAAAGATTTTGCAGAGGTGGTGGTTGATATTGAGTCCATTGAAGAGTCTGCCGAGGAAAACGGTACTGCCAAATTTCGGGCATGTGCATTGAGGCGGAACCGATATTTAAGGTAATACACACCTGATTAATGTCTTGATTTATATAGAAGTGTGGTTTGCATTATTTAAATTTTTTTTGTTACTTGATCTGCTATCTACACTATGAACACATACAGAAATAGATGCTTTGCTTATGAAAATTTCTGTCCTCAGAATTACTAAAATTGCATAATTTAAAACCGTTTTGCAGTAGCAAGAGGCACAATGATAATGAAAGTTTGGAGCTGAAGGTCAGGGTAAGTTTTATCTTCTCAGTTTCACACATACATTTTTATAATTTTTGTTTAATTGACTGATCTAACTTTTTAACACGTAATATATTTCATGCATTGTATTTTAAAACCTTTTTGTGCAGAGAGTGAGGCTGGAGAGAATAAGGCGCAGCACAATTAAAGACTGTTTTATTAAACTTCAGGCAACACTCGGAATGTCTTCAAAAAAATTAGAAACCTCCAAAATGAGAATCCTTACTCTGGTTTGTTGTTGGTTTTGTTTCATTTCATGCTTTGAAAATGAAAATATTGTTTATTATTTTGTGTTATGTTATAAATAATTTGTTTTTTTTTTTACTGAAGGCTAAAAAAGAGATTGACTCCCTGGTTAAGCAGGATGATCGATTAGCAAAAGAAGAACAGAGACAGCAATTTAAGAAACAGCGTTACCTACAGACACTTTCCCAATTGTGTGGTAAGGCAGTCCCTCAGATTGAAATTTTTTATTTTTTTTTTCTCTCTTGAAAGTTTTTATAACAGATCAGCATCATATTTGTGATATTTTTTATACTATAAGATATAATGCGAATGCTTGAACATCTGTGTTTTGCTAACAAATAGTATATCTGTTTTGTCTACAGACAAGAGTACAGAGTCTATCAGCAAGAAGCCTAATGAAATTATTGCTACGCAAAAAGCCCTGGAAGTCCAATCTAAAGCAAAAGAGATGAAGTCCCAGCTAAATAAGGCAACGCCCAAACCAAAACCTAAACTAGCTGATCTTGGAAGTAAACAGAAATATTTAACATACCAGAACAAATTGAAAGATGTTCCCAAACCCACCTATTCTCCTTCCAAACCGATGGACTTGAGTATTAAAAAACAAAAAAGCCTGGAAAACACTGAAAGTGCTTCTGCACCGAATGCCTCACCTGCAAACCTTGATGGCAGCAAAAACACTCTTAAAACTCAGGATAAAGAGAAAGATAGCACCTCTAATCCCTCTCAGCCATCTTTTAACTCCAGTCCACAAAAAAAACCTGTCTCTGTCCCAAGCCCTATAAAACATTCCTCAATACCACGTGAGAGAACACGGCCAAACATTCTATCCCGTGCTTCATCCCAGGTGATACAAGGATCTGCAGACAAAGAGCCATTTTTAACTAATGGTTAGTGAGAGAAGAAAACATAAATGTGCCATGTTGACCTGATTTAGTTGGAACTGATTTTCTGATGTTCACACTTTTCGATTTCTCTTGTTTAGTGTGTATACCTCAAGTATTCCCTCTGATGAATACCATGGTTCCATGCAATCAAATCATAACCATAAACAACCCACTTCAACCGATTGGCATCACCTCAGTAGGGACACAGCAATCATCCACACCAGGTGTTTGTCTGAATAGGTCAAAGATGCTTTTAAAATGTTATGTATAAAGTAAGTGATATTGAAAACAAACATTGTGCTGTTTTTTTTTTTGTTTTTTTAACCAGGTGTAGCATCTGTGTCTATAGTTCCTGCAGTGTCTCATCCAGTTGGAGTGGAAAATCCCCTTCCATTGTTGCAGCCTCAGTTTATCAAAATTACAAACAGTCCTGTTAATATTAACACACAAGGTAAGTTTCCTTTAGTCATATTTATTGAATCACATTATTTATTTTTAGTAAGTTGACAAGTCATTTTCTGCCAATGAATGAAAAATTAAAGGTTATTGTGACAGAATATTTTCCTCACAATTGCATGCTGTAAACATTTCATGAGACTATTAATGATAGAATTGTGGGATATATAAACCTGATAAATCAAGTCAGAATTGGGAATTTATATATCTTGAAATTATGAATATAGTGAATTGTAAAATAAAGATTGGTCTTTTTCCACTATGAATTAGACTTTATGACAAGTATTTGTGATTTAATATCTCAGTTACGAGAAAAGTCCTTATCAGAATTCTGAAGGAAAAAGTTGAAATTACCTTCTTTTTTTTAAGTCAGTGGCGGAAATGGGCTTCCATACTTCAGTGATCTTCAACTGAGTAAAAATGTCTTTATTTTACAATGCCTTGTTTTCAGTGAATTCCCCCAACCTTCCAAATATCACCAGTGTAATTTCTCTGGTTACACCGGCGGAGAATCTGGTAATACCACAGAAAGTTGTGAAAGGTGCATCTGTTGTCCAGGCACAGTCAACATCTATCCCTGCACCTGTGGAAAAGCAGAACCCCTCAGATGTTAACATTCCAGATTTAGAAGAAAGGGCGGTTGTGGATGAGCCTCAATCCAAGGCTGACCCCAAACAACCTGTTGGAGAAGATGAGAGCAGTGCGTCTGTTACATCATCCAACCAGGAAAGGCTTAATAAGATAAGCCAGGATGACAGCAGTGATCCTGAGGATGAAAATCTACTGTCTTTGTTAGATGAACTTGTTCTCCTTAGCCAGCAGCTGAGTAACGAAGATGAAGATCAGAGAATTGTTGTGCCAGGCGAGGTACAGGCATGTTCAGACAAGCAGGCAGATCCAGAACAGGATGATGACCGTGCACTCAGTCCCTTGTTTCTAACCCTGGATGAAGATCTGATGTCTCCAGACTCTAAAGATGAAATCGATATCCCACCCAAAGTGGATGAATTGGTCAAAGTCATTTTTGGATCCGATTCCCCTTCGGTTTCATCCGAATCTGGGGTTGCACCATCAATAAACGTTCAAAGTTCGCAAGCCCCAGCAGGTAGAGTTAAAGGCGATCCCCCTACTCCACCACCACTATTGCATATGAAAGCTGCATGTGAATCTGCATCAGGTCAGTCAGTCAATGAAGGGACCAGTGTGGCATGGCGTCCAATGCCTAAACTGGTTCCTCTTGGGTTAAAGGCTCAAGATACTGTTGTGAATAAGGTAACCGACTCCCCAGTTTCCAAACCAGACTCAAATGAGGAAGATGTTCACAAAGCTCAAATGTGATCTACTTGTCTATGAATCAGGTATAGCTGCTGCTCACGTTTAACATGCTTATGTACAGAATATGATTTTTTTTTTTTTTTTTTTTTATGTATTCATTGTTTGTTTGCTGTGCAAGTCCTGCTGTCGTGGGCACCACCTATTGTGCCGCTGGTAAATCCAAAGATGTTTGTTTCATTCACTTTGTTTTTTTGAACACTCAAACTACTAGACCAATAAGGTATCTGACTGGCTTTGCTAGCAATTGTGGATCCATTCTTTGTGGCAGTAGTTGTGAAATAAGCGCTTTACTCATCCTAACCTCCACATTGGAGCATGTTTTTCTTTCCCATTGGAGTTAAAAAATAAAACATTTACTTGAAATTTGAACATAGGATTGTTTCTCCCTTGGCACAGGGAAGGTGAAGCTGATCATAATTGTTTGCAATGGGGATTTTGTAAGATCATTAGGGCGGTTTTCTAGGCGACCTTTTAAGGAACAAATACATTTGCCCAGTGACTTTTAGACTTCACCCTTGAGTTTATCTGCTAATGAGATCAGGCAAATGTCATTGTCTTTGTCTCTTACACCACTGTTGATTAAACCCATTACATCAACGCATGTAAAGGCAATAATAGATGTTAAATTCAGTATAAACAGTCTGTTCTTGTTACAGAAAAGCTATCTTATATACACGAAACTTTATATCTTATGTTGAGTGCCTTTCAAAAGGTTCTTCTATATGCATATTGGGACGTAGGTTTGTTGTCTTAGAGAATAGTAAACCTATAACAATAGCATTAGGAGCTTAGGAATAAAAGAATGATTGTACATTGCTGAGGTTTATTCGGATGTGTTAATACTGCAGTTTTAAGTCTTTCTATGTCTTTTTGTTTGTTTTGTTTTTAGTTTGAGTGCAGTCAGTTTATGGCATTTGAGCCTTTTAGTTATGAAAACATATTTTCACATTCCCAACCTCAAAAGCAACATAAATTACAAAGTCTGAAGCATTTTATTGTTTTAACGCGATTATGTCACACCAAGAGAGGCGGTTAACTTCAAGACACCCCTCAGTTTAAGCTTAAAATGTAGTAATCACTATGCAATTGCTTTGCTTTATATTAAGATAAAACAGGTACAGACAAACTACATGGGAAAGTTAAAAGCTACATAAAACAAGATGCAGTCACAATGCGTATGTTCTTGTATATATTTAATGCTACACTGTTTTTTGTAAATATGTTGGCTTTTTAAAAGTCTGTATATTGGCTGATGTAACCTTTCTTGGACATTGTAAATATGTAAAATTGATTCCGTTTTTTGTTAGTCTGCGAACTGTTAAAATACCTATTTTTATATGCTATAAATCAGTGCTCTCTCACCTCCTTTGTAAAAGAGATGAATGTGTCTTTTTGAGTCAATAAAAATGTACACAAGTCTGTTGAAAGTTATTTTTGGGTCTTCTGGTTGATTTAAAATCCTTTTTCCTTTCCTTACTGCAGCTTACGCTGCTTTTGGGAAATGTTACCCAGCAGTTGGTCACAATTAGCAAGCTGGCTAAAAAAAAAAAAACACCAGCATTTTCATTTGATATTTGATAGAGACTTTAGACAATTACAGAATCTGTTAATTATCAACCCATGGTCTTTACCTTGGATATAACTCCCATGAGAGATACAATATGTATTTCTGGGAGGGACCAGGGCTGATATACAGCGGCTGACAAATGGGTCTAGTCAAACATCTTTCAGCTTTCTCAAGGTAAGAGCCATCAATTCTTTATTGCATATTTTGTGTTAAATGAGCGTTCAATTGTGATTAAGTTTAGCTTCCAGACGAAAGTGGTCCTCGCCAAGAGTAGAGCCAAGAATAATAATTTACAAGACGTAGGTTACTAATTTAGCTCTTTTCTCTTAAAGAATATAGACCAAGCATAAGAAATGTCGGCAGTAAACAATAGTTCTTATCGGGCTTGGAACTGCACCTACCCCAGTGATTTGGTCCTTCCTTTGGTTCCCTACATGGACTGTCCCTCCAACCGCATGTACGCCTCCAACTTCATACCTCTAGTCTTCTACATACTTACCATCCTTGGAACAATTGGAAACCTCTGGAGCCTGTGGGCTTGCCTGCGTCCGTCCCAACCTTGGAGTATTGGGTCTATAGGTGTACTAAACCTGGCTCTTTGTGACCTTGCTTATCTGGCATCTATGGGACCATGGGCTGTCTACATTAGCTCTGACTACCACTGGAAAATTGGACATTCACTCTGCGTGGTGGTAAAAATTCTATACTTTGGCGGGTTGACTTCCAGTACCATGTTCATCTGCGCCATTAGCACTGACCGCTTTCTTGCAATCGTCTTCCCTCTGGAGTCCTGGATGATACGGACCCCTCGGAACACTGCACTGGTTTCACTTCTACTCTGGGCCATCACAGGCCTCTTCATCTACTTCAGTTATCCTAACATTCTCTACTGGGTGAGGAAAGATGGCATCCAGGTGTGTGGAGCAGTAGTGATCTCCAGCTTCAGGACCACTGAAGCAACCTACAATCTTCTATCCTATTACTCCATTCAGGTTTCTGTCCCATTGCTCCTCATCATTCCCTCCTATGTGAAGATCATTTCCCGGATGAAGCAGTCACGACAACAGTGGGGCCCAGGCAACATGCAAGGCCTGGACAAGACCATCTGGCTGATTGCTGTTTTCATTGCCAACTTCCTGGTTTGTTGGGTGCCAGGGCAGCTGCTTCACATCATCGCCTGTATAATTTTCTTTAGTTTGGATCACTGCAAAAATGCATGCTGGGTTGCATGGGTGGTCAACCTGCTCTCTGAAGCCTCCCAGATACTGTATTGCCTCAATGCATGTCTTGATCCTTTAATTTTTCACATGCAGCAAGGACACTGTGAACTGGTTGTGTTGGCAAACTGGGTTAGAAAGGTCTTACAAGTAAGAAAAAAACAAGATTTGGAAGGGCATTCAGAGGATCCTCCCAGCGTGATACAACTTCGTGGTGGTTCCAAAGACAGAACAGGCGAAGCTCAAAATAATGAAACATGAAAAAAAAAAATTTCCCCAAAATTTGTCTAGTTGCACAATTGTGAGTTGATGTATCTAATGTTTTAATAATCTTGTGCTTGTATTTTTAATGCTTTGTGTGTGTATAATGTCCTATATTGTATACATTTACGTAAGATTTTACTGATATAATTGTGTGTTATAGATAAAAGGTGCATCTTGTATCTGTGTATGTCTGACTCCCTGTTTCAAATATTAAATGAGTTCAAAATTTCAGTTGCTCTAAAGGTGGCCACATACAGTATGTCAGTCAGGTTGACTTTACTTTTGAATGGAAAAAAACAACAACCTAGAAATAAGATCCTAAGGTGTTTCTTGGCATCACTAGATGGCAGACTTGTATAACATTATAGGTATGCACCAGCCATAATTCTGTCCAACAAATGCTAATTTGTCAGTGTTAGTACCCTTTTGAACCTATAAAGGTTTAGAGAATGAAGTGATAAATCTATTGAATCTTAAGCAGTTGCACTTGTCATTCAATTATTGCTATTTTCAGTTTGAATAGCACAGCAGGCTGAATTTGTTCTACATAAATCTTTATGTGTCAGCCATAAATACCCTTCACTGTTCATCATGCCCCTGATTTTATGACATCTGCTTGTTGTCTTTCCAATAGCGTACTTGGAAAATGAATATAAATGTATGTGCATAGATATCACAGAATGACTGTGAATATCACAGAATTGCAACCATGTGGTGTTTACATTGGAGCCATTCCTCGAAAATACAAAATACATTTATGCAGAAGAGGTTATAACCAGCATGTAGCCGGTTTGTTGCTGATTCAAGATGGTACATTTGAGCTTGGACCAACTTAAACTAGCTATCAAGTTACTACCCCAATCTGGATTTTTCAACTGGTGAAATGAATATAATAATCCCACAATTGTTCTACTTTTAGTCATAACATCTGCAAACATCAAAATAAACACTGCCTTGAGTAAACGAATTGTCTACGCCATAAGGAAACACTGCAGTATCACACAACCGCCCATATGTACAGTATAATCCACCTAGTAGTCATGTGTGTATTTAATGTATACTATGGCTAAGGCAAATCTAAATATTAAATTAGGTCAAGCACGCAGCCACGAAATCAGTAATATTCAGGAGCCGGGCGTTCCCCCATAACAAATCGCTAATTGGTCAGCTGCCCAATGCCCGCCTCCCGACGTTAGCCTTTTAGCCAATCAGAAACGCGGACTGAAAAAGTCGCCTTCAATAATTAATATTCATGAGTATTGCCTTGACAGTAGTAGGATTTGTAAATACACACATCGCACCGGTGAAGGTATCGCGGCTGGAGGTGAATAGTGGAGCTTTGAGACCGGCTCGCCGTCAAACTGCTCACTCTAAACACGAAACATGGTCCATTTTAACAAATGGACGTCAGTGAGAAGCGCGTCTCTCACCGACAGGACTGCCGCACGGGATTTAAAGCTCCGGTAGTGGCTTGCGATGACGGTGGACTGGTTAAGTAGACGAAATACAAGGCTGTGAATAGACCATGGCTTGTTTTAAACGCTTATCGTTTCATTGATTACCGACTGAGATTGTAGAGCGAAGGGCTTCAGCTGCCCCGCCGTCTGTTTGCTGGAAACATTGACTCAACACTAAACCAAATCAAAGATGACAATGGAAAATACTACTATCAAAAGTCGGCTTAAAAATCTGCTCCGCTCGCCTTCCATCAAATTGAGAAGAAGTAAAGCTGGGAGCAACAAAGAGAATCTCAGTAATAAGGTACAGTGCACTACTGTATGACAAAAAGCATGCATGGAATCAGTTGTCTGTAAATGTAACCTAACAGGAAAGCCGTGATTTTCTGCAGTTTAATGCAAGGCGAGAGTGCTTTGGCACCAATATGTGAGAATCCTTCCAGGGTTTATGTAAACTCTACAAAGGCATACTGTGGCTCTGTCAGTACAATGCAACTAAAATTCACTGACCTATATTTGCCACATGTCACAAATAATTTCAAGCTCTGGTAAACGGCATGCTGGGGAAATATAATGCACAGTGCAATAATATTAATTGCACTGAATTCATTAAAACACTGGTATTGTTGCTGAGAAAATATATATCACAAATGTGTGAAAAATCTCAGTATATTATATTGGGTGACTTTTTTTAGTTTGGGCATTATTGCACGTTTGTTATAGAATCTTTTAAAAACCAAGCAGTGCATGTTTTGAAAATGTTATGCATATAATTTCCATGGGTATTGTATTTTCATATTTAAGTGTGGATGATTGGTGATTTTCCACCTCAAACTCTGAAATGGTTTCAAACGTGACGCTTTGTATACAAGTGTGGAATGCATTTCTTATTCTTTCAATGTATGCAACTGCTCTTGTTATTGGACCTGGAACTATTATTGTGTCAGAGTATTCATCACTGACTGTTGCATTCCGTTCAGATTGCCTGTTTACTGCTGCAGACCCTTGGGTGACTGTACTTCCCTTCCATACGCAGGAGCCCTGTGACTTTATGATTGTTAAGAATGTTTTGCAACTAAGATGAACGCTTTGAATAACTCCCAACCTCAGCTGCACATGATTTATGGCTCATAAATTACACACTGTTGTTCACACTAGCACATGCATTTTCAGTAACCAAATCCATGTCTATATGGAATGTTTTACTAGTCTATATTAAGGAATTTATAGTGCTGCTGACTATGGTATTATTGCTCAACTCATGCCCCGGCTCACATAGTAAACTTTTTTTTTTTATTACAGTTAATCAAGAAGCGTTCATCCAAAAATATTCTCTGATATTATGGATAGAGAACTCTATATTTTGACCATATTTTCAACATAAGGAAATTAGTTAGTAAATGTCCAAATGATGCATATTTATTACAAACATGTTGCTTTTCACTTTAATACATTTCTAATACAATTTGTTTTAATCTTGGATTTCCTAAGAGTGTAAAAAAAACAACTGTTCCTTTAAAGGAGATGTGTGCTATTCTCTAAATGATGAGATTTATGCTTTTCGCTTGTTTGGTGGTAAATTTTGTTCAGTAGACTTAGTATGAAGGAGGGATATTTTATCATATAATAGCCATATTGTGGGGTCAGAATATTATTAGCAAATTTTAAATATTTACAGTTTCTGAATGGTTGCATATACAATATTATTAAAAAGACTGTTTTAATTTATTACATTCGTCAGGGTAGACACATTCTGCAATTAAATGTCATGCGTTAAACATGCAGTTTAAAAAATGTCAGTCCTCTCAGAGTGTGTGATGATCACTGCTCTAGAGACAATATCTTGTACATAATACCATTTAAGGGCTATGCAAAAGACTCTGTCAAGGTGCCTTTGTTTCATACAAAAGAACAGATCTGTCTCTCTCTCTGCCTAAAGCGTTTGAGGAATCTCTAGTGTATGGATCCAGACAAAGAGATCTGAGCTTTATGTAAGACTATATATGAGTTCGCCTCTTAGTCTGGGCTTTGTATTCCAAGGTTTACACACTGTATGAAATCAAAGCTATTTCTCTAGGTGCTGTGCAGTTCATTGACTCTTGGCTCAAGGATTTTGCTGTTCTCCCAGGATCTGACATACAACGATTGCAAGAAAGTTTCTGGAAAAGTGCATGACGCAGCCGGTTGGTTCAGAAATTCCCGTTAGAGATGCTGAACGAGAAATTGCTTAAAAACAGCATGCATTAGAAAACGAGCATTTTTTTCCGTTGTTCCAGCACTCCGAGACACTAATTGACAGTGTATATATGGAAGTCTGTCAGAACATCTTTGGAAAGATGATAAATCAAAGTAACAACCACAATTACAGTGTTTTTATATCGGCATGTTCAGCACAAATTGTGGTAGTACACCGAGGCTACATTCAGCTTACGGTAGGATAATGAATGTACATACGTAGCATTTGAAGTCCAAATGCTGACTTCAGCTTATGGATTTCTTGAAAACTGCATTTTTGAGGGGTAAAACCAGCAACTCTGGCCCTTTATAAACCCATACACTGAGGAAGTGATCTAAGATGGCAGATTTAGAGGAGACCACTTCCATAAACCAGGTGTTTGTTCCTTTCATTTCTCCGTTGACCTGTACTTGAAGTGGTCGTGATTGATGTGAGAAAGCATGCTTGCTTTGAAGAAGTGGTCTGGTGGAGGTTTTAATGCATAGAAATAAAGGTATCAGATGATGTTTTTATGCATTATGTTGAAAACGCATACAGTGTGCATTCCTCATTGTTTTGCTAGAATGATAGGATGACATTATTATGTGCTCATTTTTTTTACATATTATGCAATCTTTAATTACTATAGTAACAAATTTGTCTATTGTTTTACCAAATAATTGCATTAGTCCGTGCTTAAGCAGTTACACCATAATTATGACACGATACT
Source organism: Enteromius unitaeniatus (assembly GCA_032359435.1). Lineage (NCBI taxonomy): Eukaryota > Metazoa > Chordata > Actinopteri > Cypriniformes > Cyprinidae > Enteromius > Enteromius unitaeniatus. The sequence goes on from JAUMHI010000061.1 coordinate 2,421,920, forward strand.
TTTAATGCATACTGTTTGCACATTTGTGCATTTCATATTTAAGCTTGTTTTATGCTTCCACGTGTTGCCTTAAGTGTGAGCAGTTCTTTGCTACTTAACAAAGCATGGAAAATGTTTAGCTCATAATTTCCATTTAGGATGGCAACAGCACTTTGCAGTCGTTCTGTACTCTGGGAATTTAAAGTCTCTCAGGTTCTTTAAACAAAGTCTTTGCATAATAAACTATTTTTATAAGAGGTCTTTTGTGAATTTGTTGCACAGCAGCACTTGCGTTGCTGTAATTTACCTGCTGAATTGCTCTTCACTTACTGACTAAAAAGAAGTCTGTTTTAACATAATTTAAATGCAGTTATAGACTTTGTAATTTCTAATACAATAGAACACTTACATAATTTAAGTTGGTGAAATGTAGCTTACAACAAAATGTGTTTTTTCCAGTGTTTTTTTTCCCTGTTGTGTTTTGTTTTTTTTGTACATTTTGGTTTCCATGTATATTTAATGTGTTTCCTAACTTTTTCCCCCCCTTTTTCTTTCTTTCTTTTTTTTTAAGATGTCAAATTTAGTTATAAATTAGTTAAATTAAATTATATATATATATATATATATATATATATTATATTATATTATATTATATTTGTAAAATTAAATTATATAATTATATATATATATATATATATATAAGATGACAGATGTAGGCCTAAAAGAAGAGCTAATATGACTTATGTGATATTATTTCACTTTCTGTGACATTAAAGGCTTATTTTAATGATCTTGTAGTACCAATAAGAACTTTTTTCTACATATAATTCTACAGGTGACGTTGGAGAAGGTCCTGGGTATCACTTCTGCTGGGAACCGTGCTTTGGCGTGTGACCCACATTCAGGGCTTGTTGCCTACCCAGCCGGGTGAGTAACTCTGTTCACACGTTTTTAGCTATTTTTTGGTGACACATGCCTAAATAACAAGGTGAATGTAGTCAGTGGAATGATGATGTATGATGGTGAGTCAGGTCTCATTTTAGAGGTAGTCACACAAGGTGGTTCATTTTTGTAGCACTTTGTAAAAAAAGACAGTCTTTGGAGAGTCACATAAATATCCTTGTTCAATGCAATGCAGGAATTTCCTATTGGAAAAAGAAGCCATAAAGGGAAAAGAGGCAAGATAAGAGTCTGATAACAGATGAGTGATCTCAGAGGGAAATTAGGTGTGGTACAAACAGGAAGTGCCGAGTCTGAAAGAGATTTTGACTGTGTGCTGCAGTCATGGCCTATAAACTACTGAGACTTGGTATGCATAGACAATTCAGCTCAGTTCTCTCTCCAAAGCACGAATGCAGCTTAATTTAGATATATTTGCCATCCAAATGGATTGAATTAGGGCAGTGGCCAAGAATAAAAATGACTTTGTCTATATTATCTGTGGAAAAGTGCACCTGGTCTTGTGATTTATAGTAGAATATTCCACTCTTGCCATCTTTTTTTCAGACATGCACAATAGCAGTAACACAGTATTCCTTGAATTACTTTGAAGCACCATGGTGATGCCGTTGTGTTTGAATAAGGATTATCATACGGTTGTGTGGTGTAAAAACTCTCTATATACCATCACTGTACACATCGAGAGTATTTCTAAACATTGTTTTTTCTTCTTCAGATATTAGAAAACTATTGTTTCCTTCAATCCTCATACATTAAATGAAATAGTTTTACTATACAAGACTATATTACGTGGGACTCCAGCAACACTATCTTTGTATATAAAGGAGAAAAGCCTTCCTCTACTCATCACATGGCACTTATAATCTGATTAACTAGTTAAGCTTGAGTTCTCTGAACTAAATTCTTAACTCTTTGTTGCCATAACATGATGTCCTAATGAGGAGGAGAGGATTGGAAATGAAATCTCAGTGAACTGCATACATAACCATTCAAAAGTTTGGTGTTGGTAAAGGTTTTTTAAAGATACTTTCATTCAGCAACGTTGCATTAAATTTTTAAAAACGGGTCGTGAAAGGTTGTGTAATGTTACAAAATAATGTTTCAAATAATTGCAGTTCTTTGAAGTTTCTATTCGTCATCAAAGAATCCTGGAAAAATTGATTACAGTTTCCACAAAAAAACTATTGAATTGTACAAAATACAAGAATTACAAGAAATGTTTCTTGAGCAGAAAATCAGCATAAAAGAATGTTTTCTGAAGGATCATGTGACACTAAAGGCTAATGATGCTGAAAATTCAGCTTTGGGTCATAGACATTAATTAAATTTTAAAATATTTTACAACAAAAATTAAAATTGTACTGTGATTTTTGGTCTAGCATTTTTTTTTAATCAATTTATATTAAATTTATTTTAAATTTATTTATCAATCCCAAACTTTTGTGTATAACTGTAATTCCAACATTAAATTCACTAGCTGGAAGACCACAATCAGTTTTCTTTTACATCATAGACTGTTGTGAACTGATTTAGTTCAATTTCTAAAGTTCAAAACAATGAATGTATATCAAGAAAGGTTATATTTTGTTTCTCTCGCTCAAAAATGCATGTTTTAAAAACAAATGAAACAGGACCTCGCTTAAGACAGTATTGCATATCAAACAAACCGTACTATCTGCAATCTATTTATTGCAGTTTAGGAAAGTAGAATTGTTCTTTTTTTAATTTTAAAGCTCACACAGCTCCTATAACAAACTCCACCCCATGCTAAGTCAGCAGTTTGATTGAGCCAAGCGAGCATTTGGTGCAGATGTCTTGGCCTGCTATAGGTAGGAAAATTAGCGCAGGCTTATGCAGCTGTCACAGCTCCACTGACAGACCCCACATGTCTGTGAGATACCAAGCCGGTTCTTTATGAGGGCCGTGAAATGCATTTTTCTTGTTTGAATCTTGTGCCGATGCTGTAAACAAATGTGAGGTTATCTGAGGTTGATTTTTATGGTGCTGTAGTTCAACTGAGTGCATGTACATATAATAATTGCAAATCCTACAATTGGATAGGGAACCAAGTTTGCATTGTTATAGTCCTCCACAAAGCAGATGTACCCCAGTGGTATTTTGTCCTGCAGGTTTAACTGATTATGATCTTAGTTATCATCTGATCTTGACACCAATGGAAGGTCACAGTGCATTCAAAGCATCTGAGATTTAATCAATTCCAGTCAAATGAAATATGAATGTTATTTCAGATCTAAAAGTGCAGTTAAGTCCATCTGGACTGTAGTGTAATAATTAAAGAGGAGGCTTTCTTCGGGGAGTTTTTTCTGTTTTTATGAATTGTACCTGAATGGCTACATTTGCACAAGACTTGTTTAAAGACACCCTGCTTCCATCTGTATTATGTTGGTATGATATTATTTCATCAGATGAAGCAAACTTGCTGGCCAGTATGATAAAAGATTTGGGTCGCAAACTGCCGTAGCTACACATATTTGGTGACACTATGCTTGTTTGTTAATAAATGCCGCCATACCACAATAAATAATTTTTATCGCTTTTAGTTTTTATATATTTATTATTTTTAAATGAATTATTTCAGCGTTGGTGTTTAGTTTTTTTTTACCTTCACATTGTTTCCTGTTGTTTGCATCCCTGTTATGAAAATTAATTTGAAACTTTTAAAACAGTATATATATATAACTGGAAAAAAAGGAATGCAAAATGGTATTATATTTGCATGCAGCAACAAATATATATTTTAGTGCTGTCAAATGATTAATCGCATCCAAAATAAACGTTTTTGTTTACATCATGTATATATGTGTACTGTGTATATTATTATGTATATATAAATACACACACATACAGTATATATTTTGAAAGTATTTATATGTATAAACATTTGTATTTTTATATTCTTATATTTTTATATTATATATAAATATATTTACTATATAAACATAACACATTTTTTTCTAGATATATACATGCATGTGTTTCTATTTAGATATGCAAAGTACACACACATATATTCTGTAAACAAATCTTTTATTTTGGATGTGATTAATTGCAATTAATCACTTGACAGCACTAATATATTTCAGTGGGGATATATAATTTTTTTTTTACTTTGCATAAATTTATTTTTTGAACATGTATTACAATAGAAGAGTTTTTTTTTTATTATACTAATATTTCACTATATTGCTGTTTACTGCATTTTTTATCAAGTAAATGCACACTGGGTTAGCAGAGCATTTCTTTTTATTCTTCTTTTAATAACATTAACAATTCTAATTAATAATGAACTTTATATATTAGATATTGCTTAAGTATTCTTCTCAGTGAGACCAGAAAATGCCAAAAAAGGTTTTTTTACCTTGGCTAAACATGGTGTTGAGTAAACCATTTTGTGCGCCTTTTCAAACACCCTGTCATGATTCTTTTACAATGTTTTTACTCTTTGTCTTGAGGAGAAATACTTAAAACTCCGTATTAGGCGTTGTTGTATAGCATAGTGTGTCTGCTATCCTGAAGGGTGAATAGTTTATGTGTGGTTTAGGACAGTCTTCCTCAAAGCCAGGAAAAACTGAATAAACCAGATGCAAACAATGAAAGCTGAGTGACACGCGTCCTTTTGATTTCTTAGCATTTTTCTTGTAGATCCAGAGGAAACTATGATTGCACCTGTTGTGTTTTAGCATGCATCAGTATAGCTCTCAGTGCAGTGCATTTGCAAAAAAATGCATACATTACAATCATATTTATGTATGGAACACATGTAGTCAAGTAAACGGATCAATTTATTGCACATCTACAAGGTCGTTTATAATAATAACGCACCCTTGGCTAATTCATCCGTTTGTGCATGCAGGAACATAAGCGAACTGTATTCGAGCATTGGAGTGATGAATGAGTTCTGGTGTAATGCAGCGGTCACTGTAGAATAGATATGAGTTTAATGAATAAGCAGCTCTCTGTTAATCAAAGATGCATGAAAATGTGTGTCAGAGTCTCCCATGCCCTTGTGCGCTGCAGTAAAGTGGGTCAGTAGAGATGAACGGACCAATGCAACGAGGAGAAATGAGAGAGAAGAGGATGACGGATGTGAGGAAGGAAGGAAAGGGTAACATAGGGAGAGTGAAAAAAGAATGGAAGCCTGTAGGAACAGAGGTTGATTTAGCATTGCTGTGGTGTGTGTGGTCGTTTTCTCTGCTGCATTGCAGTATTCAAGGCTCGTGAGGCTCTCCGGCTCCACACACACACACACACACACACACACACTCCCTAATGACATCTCACACACATGCTCTGAGAGGAGAGCCGCAATCTAAAGACACCCGCGGGAATACAAAACAAGTAGAAGACACTCATGCTGGAGAACACATTAGGATAGATTAAAAGTATCATTTTTATTTTGACTCTGCTGTCATGTACTTGGAAAAAGGCTTTGTGGCATTCATTAAAAATCATAGTGGTCTTAGTTGTAAATGTGTTTAAATGAGAGCTGAATTCAACTGAACTGAATTTATATCATTTTTTTGCATACTGCATTATATTATATAAATATTATATATATATATATATATATATATATACAGGCATCACATTCAGAACACACACAAACAGAGAGAGAACATCCATTCTCTCTAACCATCAATTTAACTCACTTGAAGGTCACTGCAGAAGGAGAAAGCTTTTTGCAGGGCTGGTGGAATGCTTTACTAATATACTGTTAGTGATGGTTAGTGATGTACTGCATACAGATGATGGTCACCAGGTTGCTGTCTGTGTTCCTGGATAACAGTTTCTTACTAAAACTCATTTTCACAAGTTGCGAATTAAACAAGATCCAAAGAACCAATGTTTGATGTAAAAGTTTACCACAGTGTGTGTGTGTGTGTGTGTGTGTGCATGTATTTATGGAAGTATACAGTGGTCAACATTCGAAGTGGATCAAAACCTTTTTATCAAAGTTTTCCTAAAACAAAAAAAAAAACTATGCTTGCCTTTATAGGACAACTTTTATGAAAGGTTTTGATCCACTTGGAATGTTGACTACTGTATACCTAATGTTTTTGAAGAAAGCTTCTTATGCTTCTTCATTTCTTTGATCAACAATGCAGTTTTATAATGAATTTTCAGCATCATTACTTCAGTGTTCAGTGTCACGTAAACCTTCAAAAATATTTCTAATCTGCTTATTTTCTGCTCAAGAAACACTTATTGTTTTTGAGAAAACCGTTTGTGCTGCTTAATATTTTTATGAAAAACTGATACACTACTATTCAGAAGTTTGGGATAAGTAGTAAAAGAAAAAAAAACTTTTTTTTCTTTAGCCATGAGATGACACTTAAGATATTTATAATATTATAACAGCAAAACAATTTGCATTTCAAATAAATAGTACTTTTAAAATATAAATTCTGTTATTTTCAACTTTCTTTTCATTTAAAGAATCCTTATTTTTACATTGATAATGACAAATTAAGCACCAATAAGAATCAGTAACTAAACACCAGTGATAGTAATACTGTATTTCAAAAATACTATTTTTGATTAATTTAAATGCAGCCTTGATGGTCATAAGACACTTCTTTCAAATAACATTTTCATTTTGAAAAAAACTAGTGTAAATAGTTTTTAGTTTTTAGTCAGTCTTTGATAAACCTGTTTGAAAGCATTATTTATTGATATAATGTATTGATTTATTATATTTGCAAGTTTAGTTTGGTGATGAGAGTGGCACAGGACAGATAAGTGGGAAGGTTGTTTTAGATGAGCATATAGCAGGTCATCCCTACGGTGCATAATCCTCTGCCATCTGAACGCGTGCTGACTTCTGAGCCCAGACGCGCAGGATTAGGGCATCCTGGTCACCATCTGTCTGAAGCAGAGACGCATACAGGCCTGGATCAATGGGGAGGTGCTGCTAATAGCCAGACTTACTGCTGGGCTCGGTCTTGGAAAGCAATACTCCTGGAAGTCTTTGATTGTGATGGGGAGTGATATTGTGTGTGTGTGTGTGTGTGTGCCCTACCACCTGTCTGTGTTTTATCCCACTCACCAGATGGGGCAAAGCTACAACTGTCCTTATTTGCTGGCCACAACATTTGATCTGCCTCGTCTTGAACCCTTGTACACACACACAGACAGTCTACACCCAGAACAGTTGTGAAACTTGAGAGACCATAACACAAGCTGTTTGAGAGCTGGTTATCTTTAGCTTCTGCCAAACAAGAGCTTTGAGCTTGTTTTACGTCCTTTCTAAAATTAATGTACAGTCTCTTGCTGTTTTGTATCACGCCTGATGCTGTTTGTAGTAATGCTGACACAAATATTTAGTCAGCAGAACGTGTTGCATCTGTCTAATCGGTGGTAGCAGTCTACTGTTAACTGGAATGCTAGTTAGTAATGCTTACTAATTGCTGTTGCTCTTACTTAGGATTAGGAGTTTGTTAAAATCTCTAACCTTAAATATAAAACTTAATGCATGGTAACTCGATTTATAAAGTGGACTTTTCGCACAATTACTTGAAAAATATTATGACTTCAAAACTATCTTTATATGCTGGTATATTTGAAAGCTGATGCTTTTGAATGTTAACATCACACATATCCAGCTTCATATCTTTGGGTTTTCACAAACAGTAGGTTTGTTCGGTAGCTCACAGAGTACAGAGATGTATTTAAGAGGTGAGGAGCTCTGGGTTTAATCCTGTGTAGCTACGGTTTGACAAAACAGTTCAAATCTTTATAAAAGGAAGCTGAAATGGCACGGTTGCATCAATAAATGCCTTTTATATCAGTTTTGCATTTGTTAACAATGGTAGGTTTAGGGTTGGATTTTGTGTCGGGCATATTTTCACCATGATAGCATGATAACGTTAACTTAAGGCGATTTTTGAGGTCGTTCGAGCTTGCATGCGATTTTGGTTATAGGAGGAAACAGGGGCGGAATTAGCCATTTGGCAAAGGTAGGCAACTGCTAAGGGCTGCTTACATTAGGTGCGTTTTTGTTTTAAAAAGCATAACTTTATGTGCATATCCCAGCGTTTTCCACCCTCAAAAAAACATTTTTATTCTAAACACCGTTTTAAAACGAAAACGCACTGTTAACGGAGCGTGGTAAAGTTAGTTTCAGATTTTATATTCGTCTATGCTGCTTTAGGGAGCGTCTGCAAATTTACATCTAAGTACTAAACGAAGTACACATTTCTACTAATTGCGCCTAATTTCACATTATCTTGTGATAATAACATTTTCACTTATCTTATGTGTAGCCTGTTTGATTTTATCAGACGACAACTGGAACACTGTTCTGTCACTATTTCATATTCATCCC
>JAUMHI010000061.1:2430303-2448294 GCA_032359435.1 Enteromius unitaeniatus
GTGTCTGCTAAATGAATAAATGTAAATGTTAATGAAATAATTATAATGTGTACATGAAAACTGTAGAATCACTGGACGGAACTATGGGGCACCACATATGCAGCAGCAACTTTGACTAAAAAACATCAAAAACAGTACCTCAAGGTTGATGGAAGTAAATGTGTGCAAATGTATAGGGCCCCATTCCTATATTGCCCCAAATTCACTAAATCCGCCCCTGGGAGGAAATCGTCTCTTCTCGTATGGCTGGGGATCGTATGGTGTGTGAGAAATTATTTTGAAATTATTAAATTATTCTTTGTGGCATGCCATTGCTACCACAAAGAAAAAGATCTCTTTCTCAGATTCCATGTTTTTGGTGCGGAACTTCGTGAATGTGATTGGCTTGGAAATCAGCAGGTTTTAAAATCATGCCTTGTCCCACTGCGTCCGTAAAACCGAGTCACTCGTGATGTGTGCGTGGCCATATGGTGTTCCGACTGTCCGAATTCACACCGTGTACGGCCGCCTTTAGTGACAGTCCATGGATATTTCAATTCTGAACCATCATAATATGTACCTATATCAACGTAATAAAAACGTGCCAGGGTTCACATATTGAACTTGCATTTTAGCACCACACAGTGGACATTTCTCTTTGAAACTGTGGCAAAACGTGCAGTAAGGTACGTAAAAACAGTGTTGCACAAAAAGTGCACAGAGGTACATATTTTTATGAGACCAGGTTGCCAAATTATTGCTTTTGGCTATAGAAAAAAGAAAGATATTTGAGAAAATTAAAAATTTTTTATGCCAACCTGACAGCAAACTTTTTGAATGTAGTTTGCTTTTACATTTAAAAGCTGCTATTATACATTTTATGCCTTTGTATCTGTTTAGAGTAGTAGCCTATGGTTATTGCTTATGATATGGAGAACTGTATCACAGAGGGTTTTCGTGGCCTAAAAGCATTGGAGCGTGTAGTCGTTTGGTCAATCTGTTCACTACTACACTCCACTTGGCTTATTCGATTCCCTGCTAGGTGAGCTAATGAGCTGGATCAGCTTTTTCCAGGCTGCAAGAAGCACATGATGGCACATGTGGGCCCTGCGGAGTTTCACAACGACAGCCAATACATTTACACGCAAGAGCAATCGTCATTACCTGATAACACAGAATCTTACGGCTCAGATAAACTTCCTCATTGCAGAGCTTTTCTCATAAAGTTCTCATTGCAATGGTACAATGACATTCAAATTATGTCAGTCAAAACCACATTAAATTCTGTTGAAAACTGCACATTATCATAGCTCTGGGCTGAAACTGTATAGTGAAGAATCTACTGTAAATAGATCTGTGGGAAAGTGCTCATGTTGTGAGTAACTTGAATCTTCTCGTTGGCTCTGAGCGGTCAATCTTTAGTCATACTCGAGTAGATTTGGGAGTGTTTGGGCTTTCTGCCTTCATTTCTCCTCTAGCTCTGCTCACCGGAGAGAAAAGGCCCTATTTTTCCAGTTCAACCCTACAGTGATCTTCCCAAAACAGAGATTTCTCTTCCACGCTGAGGCTCCCGGGAGGAGATTTGGAGAAGTCTGTGTTGAAATGCCAGAGGGAACATGTATCTTTTATTACAACAAAAAATATTGAGTAACACATGACGTGCTTTAGCTGAAGTTGTTGATTCTGGTGCCGTAGAAAGTTAATCTAGATGCACATTGAATAAAATGTGAATCCTCTCAAAGATCTACATTGATTGTTTTCAGGGTAAGGTACAAATGAACAGTTTCGACTGACTAATCAGGTTAAGGTACAAATGACTGAATGAATGAACAAATTGGTCATTGTTGTTATTGTTAACTAGAACAACATTTTAGTAATTAATTTAATGCTTATATATATATATATATATATATACACACACACACACACACACATATACATATATATACATATACATATAAATTTTTTTTAAAAAATGCAATAAAATAAAACACACGACTAGGACTAAAACTGAAAAAATAAAGCTAAATATAAATATTTTTATTAAACAAAACTAATGAAAATGACAATCATAAAACCTAAACCAAAAGTAAAATTAAATACTGAAAATATAAAAATAAAAGCTAAATCAAAATATTATGAAATACTGTAATATTATATAAATAGTGTACTAAAATAACACTGTTTAATAAAACATTGTTTATATAGCAGCTCAAACAATGTTGTTTATGCTACATCATCTCATAACATAAGCACTGCATTATTTTTAGAGTTAATGTTAGACCAGATTGTGCTGTGGGTGCTTTTATTGTTTATTTATGAAAACAGGATCACATCTCAAGACTTTATTAGGCACAATTCAGTGACTTGGTGTGTTAGCTGATTAAATTCGATGTTCTTTGTTAGGGTTCATTTGCTGGCTCGACTTGGTGTAACCTTGTTTTACAAGACAAGCGTTGTGGAAAAACAGCATCCAGCTCACCCTGCTGCAGAGTGTATGTGAAGAAGTGCTGCTGTTGGCTTATTTATGTGAAATTTAAGCTACATATAAAGGCTATAACAGCTAAATATAAAACTGACCTCAATATAACACAATAATTGATCATCAATGCACAACCAGTAACTCAGTGAGGGAAGAAAAAAAAAAGGTTCTTAATTTCCATCCACCCAAAGATTAGTTCTTTCTCTGAAGTGCTCTTCGGAGTAAACTGGTACCTTGTAAATGCAATTTTATTTGTAAAAATAGTTTATTTTGAGGTCATTGAAAGGTCTGAGTGTGGTTCATGAGTGAATGGTGGGCAGTCACATGTGTAAATACAAGGTCAGGCATATTTGCTGACTTTGCACTGATTCATATCATCTTATCTTTGTAATGGGATGAGCCGTAGACGCTCATACAACAGGCTTGCATAGTCATTGATCCAAGGCCTGTCAATCCCATCAGCTGCTCAGCTTATATATAGTGCGAGAGATCCGTTAATGGTATTACTTGCCAACAGTGAAGGTCTGCTCCTCCCCTGGTTTCTCTGTCTTTGGCATCAGTGGTTTCTGGAGACATGAGTAATGTGCTATTGAAGCATGAGGTCATCTTTTCTGTCCCTCTTCTCTCAGACGTGCTCGTAAAGCACAAAGCTGGACGACAGGGAGGCTTTGACTTGACAGATTCCAAACAGGACTCTTCCTGTGGTCGGGGGAGACTGAGCGCTTATGTGGCTTTGTCTCGCTCAACTCTCCTACTGACACCAGCAGAAAGAGTAGCAGTCCACTCAGTTCTCTTTGTGTGTGTTTTTTGTGTCTGCATTGACCTATAGAGCCTCGGCCAGTGGAAGAGACCTTTACTCTGAAGATGCAGATGTTTGATTATCTGAACAAAGCCTGGTATGCTTTGCACATGAATTGTTATTATATTCCCCCGCTCGGACAAGAAAGGGCTTCCTGAGTGGCATTTCAAACTGTCAGCTGATTTTAATCCAATGTAGGATTTCGGTTGGTACGAATTTTTGTACTATGACTTTGAAATCAAGCCAGAATACTGAAATGTTATTTGAGGATATCCTGTTTAGTCACTACTAAGTACCTATCAAATGAAGCTTGGAGCATGGAGTCATGTTCGATGTCTGACAGACGTGTTCATTCAAAGAGCAGCAGGCCAGTCAAAACATGGACCCTGAACTCTAAGAAGTTGCATTAGCAGGGACTCTGACCCTTGCACTTTTTAAAACACAATTTTGTGAATATGAATGAGTATATATGTTTTATTTATGATAATAAATGTATTTATTTACCTTCGATAATTATATATTACAAGTATAAATTATAATATATCTCAAATATTTAAATTATTTTAGAATTTATTTTGTGCCATATGTATAATATAATTAATATTAATATTGTTATATAGTACAAACAAATAAATTAATTCATAAATGTATTTATTTGTTATTTATTTGTTTATTTATTTTATTAAAAAATTAAAATATATATATTTTTTATTTGCTACATATTTATTATTTTAATTCTAAAATATAAATATAAATTATATATTATACTTTAATATATTAATATTATATAAATATATTAATATTATATAATATATATTAATTTATATATAAATTATATATAAACTGTATTAATTTATGCTAAAAAATATATATTTTATAATAGTAATTGCTATTTTTCTATTTATGCTATTATTTATGCATGTGTTTTTTACACTGTCTCTGTATCAGCATTTTACTTTTAGTAGGGACTTCAGCATTTTATTTACTTATTTAATTAATTGGGAAAATTAGTTTTTAGATATTTTATACTTGTCATCATTTTTCTGAGGGAACCAAACATGAAGGATTCTGCAGTGGTCTTTGACGTATTTCCTGTGTTCTGTTTGTCTGGCTGCCTTCCCTTTCTGTCGGCAATACAGCAGGTCACTTCCCCCACCTGACATTGTCTCAGGCAGTCTTTATAGAACCAACTCTACAGTACCATAAAAAAGAATGAAAAGCAAACACAAGCCCTTTACAGTCTTTGAAAGGATTGAGATTGTTCCTGTATATGAGAGATGAAAAACACAGTAGACGAGACTTGCCTCTGTCACGCATTACGCCATACAACAACAACAACAAAACAAACATACCAAGAAAAGAAAACCGCCTAGTACAGTGACTTCAGATGGCAATACCATGGAACCACCTTGATATATTATAATACTGAATGTTCACCAGGAACAAAAAACATTATATGTACAGTACATATTACTCCGAGGTACATGGTATCATGGTAACTGCTCGAACTAATATTTTAACAGACACAGGATATGATACATTATCAATCAGGAAAATTAGGTATAATCATGTTTAAATTAGTCTCATTTGTGCATAGAAGTGTCTTCTAAATAGGATTTTAATGGCCTTTTTCTTTTATTGTTTTATAGGTGTGTGGTGGTGCTACTGAACCCTAAGAAAAACAAACAGCATCATATCCTCAATAGCTCCAGGTAAGACTTTCATACTTTAGTAAACAAGTACAACATGGATAAATGTCACCTCCTACGGCTCATTAGCTGCACAAGTGTACTACACTCTTAAAAACAAAGGTGCTTTATCTTTCATCTGTGGTTCTATGAAGAACCTGTAACATTCCTATTCTTCCTACGTTCTTTAGGAAGTTCTTAAAAAAAATAAAGGTCCTTTTTTGGCATCAGTGGTTCCATGAAGAACCTTCAACATCTGTGGAAACTTTCCATTCGACAAAAGGTTCTTTATAGTGGAAAAAAGATTAATTAAATTAACATTTAAACTATTCCTCACACAAAAAAGGTTCTTTATGGAGCCCAAAAAGGTTCTTCATCACTGGGGAAAACCCCCTTTTGAAAGTAATTGTTATTATTATTAGTTATTATTATATATTAAGAGTGTAGTGCAAACAGTTTCTTCAGATAATTAAAATGCTCTTTACACAAGAAAATGAATGGTTCTTTTAAAACTGTTCACTGGATGGTTCTTCTATGGGACTGCTGTTAAAATCCAATGAAAAACATTTATACTTAAGATAATAAACCAAACTTGCTTCCCAACACACAACTCATCCTGCAACAGGTTGACCAGATAGATAGCCCTGTTCCAATCTCATGTCACTGCTTGAGTATATGTTATAGAGTTGGGATGCTCAAACGTCAAAAACATTGTAGGCATTGGGTGACCAGATGGAGAGGAAATCTCAGCTAGCAGGATGCACTTTAGCACATCAACATTGTCTAAATACTTCCATCCACTCTCTCACAGGAAAACCATCACTACAGTCTCCTTCTCTCCTGATGGCAAATACGTGGTCACGGGCGAGGTAAGTATTTTTCTCAGTATATCTGTGCTTTGTGCTTACATTACAGGATCTAGTAGGAAGTCAGTAGCTCCGGAGCAGTATCTCATTCTTAGATAAAGCTTATGTAGACGGGCTGTATGAAAATACAGTTCTCTCTATCTTGCAGCTTCAGGCCTGAATTCTGAAATCCCTCTTGGCAGGGACTAACTATCAGTGTAATTTGTCTCTTGCCACAGTAGAGTCAAGTACAGACAAATGTGATGACTATTTCTTTCCTTCCGCAATTCTGCAGCACTAACGTTTGGATTAGAAGAGATTTATTGCTTTGACTGCAATATAGAGATCATGCAGAAGCATGCAAGTTATGTCCGGCTTGCAATAAAACCCAGTATTGCGACCTTCAAGATACATGATTGATATAAAAACAATATCAGTATTAAAATATTTACAAGTATTGATAATTGCTTTTTTGGTTTAAAGACAAAATGAAAGGCAATTGTTAACACATTCAACTTCTGTAATCTGTTATTATATTATCTGAAATAATAGCAGGGAGTAGTTTAGAATGGAAGCTGTTTTGGCCTTTAAACCTTTTATTAATCAAATCATGAAAGCATCTGTAGTCATCATATAGTTTGGAAGCATTTCTTTAGCTAAAATTCTGGTATTATGTGAATGAGGAATGTGGATGCTGGCGTACTATCCACTATGATTTTTATTAATTTCATTTTTTGTGGACTATAAATTTACGAATAACATGCACTGATGAAGTGCCCATACTTCTGGTCAGCTGGTATGACAGCAATGAATGGAAACAGTAGTGTGGACAGGGACCAGAGCTGTTTGGGCTTGGTTTGCAAGACTGAGCATAAGCACAGATCCTGTCTGCTTCTGTAATCCACTAAATCGTGTGGACGGGTGATTTGTGTGTGTGTGTGTGGTTGTAAATTTTTTGTGTGTATGTGGTTGTATATTTTGTCTGTGTGTGCATTTGGACAAAACCGTAATCCTTTCTGTTTGAGAGGAGTTTTTTACTCCAACATGTGAAAGTGATGTGAGTTTGTTCTTACTGGCTGCCATGGCAACAGATGGCACCGTGCCGACCTGCGCACAGACTGTCTGCTGTCATAAAAAGGTGAAAGCGAGAGTGCCAAGAAAGGGCAAGGAAAAGAGCATGTAGGAAGGAAGATAAAGAAAATGTGCCTGAAGAAAGAGACAGAAACAGTCTAGAATCTGCTCACTGTGGTTTGACCTCTGACCCACACATTTTCTCTGTAAAGCCCCTGCAGCGCTGAATGCTGGTCATGTTGGCGGCACAGTCCTGTATTAAAGCAGGATTTTGTGCAAGATTAATCAGAATGAATCCTCATTGACTTCTTTTTGTTTGCGTGCATGACCTGTCTTGATTGGTGTAACGTGGGATTGAACTGACCTCCATGTCTACAGGTTGCACAAACAAGCATTGCACAAAATGGAAAGGTGCTCTTGCAGTACATCAAAATATAAATCCAAGGTTCTCATAATTAATAGAAAATATCAGGGGATATTTAGAATGCACTATATTATATTTTTTATACTATATTTTGTACTATATTTTTGTTATATAGAGCGAATGAATTGTTTTTTTTATTTTCATCTTTAAAAGAAGTCTTAGCTCACCAAGGTACAAAAATGCATAGAATATTGTGAAATATTTTTACAATTTAAAATAACAGTTTTTTTTTTTTTTTTTTTACTGTTACTCAGCTGCCCCATGATCCTCTGGAAATTATTCAAATATTATGATTCTTAAGAAACAGTTCTCATTAGTAATTACAGTTGTACTGCTTATTTTTTGTGAAAACCTTGCTTAAAAAAAATTCAGGATACTTTGATGAAAATAAAGTTTAAAAGAACAGCATATACTGTATGTATAAAGTTTAGTAAAGTTATAAACACCCTCATTGTCACCTTGAACCAGCCACTTTAGATTAATGCATTCCTAATGAATAAATTGTTGATTTAAAAAAAACTGACCCAAAACATTTGGAAGTTAGTATGTACAGCATGTATTTATTTATATTGGTTGTATGTTTCTAAATATAAAATTAATACATGGGTAGATATTGCTCTTGTGTTGATATTGTCTGGAGTAAAGCATGTTGATCTCCTTTTCTCTTTTTTTTTTTTAGAGCGGTCATATGCCAGCGGTGCGAGTTTGGGATGCGGCAGAGAGGACCCAGGTGGCAGAGTTACAGGAACATAAATACGGCGTGGCATGTGTGGCTTTCTCCCCCAATAGTAAATACATCGTCAGTGTGGGTTACCAGCATGATATGATCGTCAACGTCTGGGCCTGGAAGGTGACTAGCAATATTCGTACACTCATGAAAGATGACTTTCATTTAGTTAATTTTATTTATGCTATTAGGATAACTAGATTTGCTTTTCCTGCAGGTAATAGCATTGTTTGCAATCCATCAATGTTAACATGAGGCAACACTATATTATGCGTAGTGCAAACAATATACATCGTATTTACTTCTGTACATGCTTGTAGCTGAGGAATAAAAAGATGCGTTTAAAGGATAGATGGATGAAAACTGTCCTGCCCTTCAGGCCATGCAAGATGTAGATGAGATTGTTTCTTCATTTAAACAGTTTTAGAGAAATGTAGCATTAGTCTACGTCAGGCTTCATCAAATCTTACCCTGGAGGTCCAATGCACTGCAGAGTTTAGCTCCAACCCTGATAAAAAACTCACCTACCTGTGAGTTCCTAATGATCCTTATATACTGATTAACATGCCCAGGTGAGTTTGATTAGGGTTAGATCCAAACTCTGCAATGCATTGGACCTCCAGGGTAAGATTTGATGAAGCCTGGCCTACGTCATTTGCTCACCAATGGATCTTCTGCAGTGAATGGGTGCCGTCCAAATGAGAGTCCAAACAGCTGATAAAAACATCACAATTATCCACACGGTTCTATCAGTTAGTAGTAATGAAAAAGCTGTTTATTTGTAATTGTGCAAACAAATCCATCAAATTGTTGCTTTTGGCTAAAATGCTAGTTCTCCATCTGAAATACAGCTTTTTTAAGTTTTAAAGTGGAGAAAGTAACTATGTCTGAACCAGGACAGAAATATGCACAGAGAAAAATACTGTTTTCATCAAAAACAAATATGTTGGTGGATTTCGAAATCAAAGGACAACAGAGAATGGACTTTTGCACCGGTTACTGTGTTTCACGCTTCCTGCTTTAAGCATTTTGGCCAGAAGTGACCGTTTAAAAATAAACCATCTTAATGGATTTGTCTCTAATAAGCAAGCAGATTGTTAATGTTAATTGGGGTGATGTGGATTATTGTGATGTTTTTGTCAGCTTCTGACGGCACCCATTCGCTGCAGAGGATTCACGGTGAGCAAGCGATGTAATGCTAAATTTAGATTCAAATCCACTCAGATGAAGAAACGCCTTTATCTACATTTTGAATGGTTACATTTTCAGCAAAGTGATCACTGTCACTGATTGACTATTGTCTACCATCTTTTCAGAAAAATGTTGTGGTTGCCGCCAACAAGGTGTCCAGTAAAGTGACAGCTGTGTCTTTCTCAGATGACAGCTCTTACTTTGTTACAGCCGGGAATAGACACGTGAAATTCTGGTATCTGGACCACACCAAGTCGACCAAGGTACACATTGCTATTATCTCTACTAATACAGCTCTTTTTGATCTTTGTGTCTCTAGCTCTCACTTACCATCACCACAGCTGAAAATGTCTTGTCGCATGAACTCCCATTTCATTCACACAGTGCTAAATATTATTCAGGTCTTAAAAGAAAGCCTCATAAATGTCATCTCTCACAGGTGAACGCTACAGTGCCTTTATTGGGCCGCTCTGGTCTTCTTGGAGAGCTGCGCAATAACTTCTTCAGTGACGTGGCGTGTGGAAAAGGCCGGAAGGCGAACAGCACCTTCTGCATCACTTCATCTGGGCTGCTCTGTGAATTCAATGACAAAAGAATGCTGGACAAGTGGGTGGAGCTCAGGGTACGTGCAGAGGATGCTGACTGGTTGATAGCGTAGTCTGTCAAATATGCATGAATGAGTGGGTGCTCAATAGTTCAGTTCAAAAAGTAAAACTGAATTGACTTTTTAGTCAAAATACACGTTTTTGTTTAGATGATATATATGTGTGTGTACTGTGTATATTTATTATAATATGTATATATAAAAGCACACACATACAGTATATACTTTGAAAATATTTACATGTACAAATTGATAGTAAATTTCACAGATAATTACAAAGAAATGGCAAGTAACGCAGATTTAAACATGACTTTTTCCCGTAAAACATGCTGCCATATTTTTTATTGCCGTCTAACTATGTACCTATATTTGAGTAATATAGGATGTTTTGTCTATTAGAACATAAAATAACTGAATTTATATGAATTTGTATACTCTTATTTTCTAGAGTCTTTATGGAAAATGAATTGGGAAAATAATGCAAAGTCATTGTTGAGCTCTATTCCTTTATGTTTAGAGAAGAGAATGTGCATGAAATTAAAGCTATTTTATACTTGTAATTGACAAATTTTGACCTCCTGATTTGTTTAATTAGGCTTCCTTGTCTGTGTGTTTTGTGCTTTATCCATGTTAAGCATTTTTTCCTTTTCTGAAATCAAAGCCCCTGTGAACAGAGGGTGTTTCAGCTCTTGGCGGTGTTAAGCGAGAGTGTGTTGATTACTAACCATGCTGCTGCTGCTGCTGTCTAATATTAGTCTGTTCTGCTTCTCCTCTCACACTGTCCAGAAAAATGACAGTTTCGCAGTAAGTTTCACATCAGGGCTGCAGATTCAGCTGTCACGTCTCATTGTAAAACTCATTAAAAGACACGTCACAGTGCTGCTGTCAGTCATGCTCACCTGTACATTGGATGTTTGACCTCATTACCGTCACTTGCCAGTTATCACTCTAATCTCAGACGAAGCATTTCACATTAAGTATGATGAGGCTCACACATAATCACCACGCACAGAACCCACAAAATGTTAAAAATACGTATGTATTTACTGCATACACCATGTTGTGTGTGTGTATGTGCGCATGCTTATGTGGTTTATGAGGACACAAATTTGCATTATGACATAGAAATGACAGGTATTACAGTATAAAAGTGATTTATATGGACATTTTCAGTGTCCCCATAATTCAAAAGGCTTTAAAAACATACTAAATTGTGTTTTTTAGAAAATCTTACAGTTTCCTGTCAGGGGAAGGTTTAGGTGTAGGGTCAGCGTAGGGCAAAACCACATACAGTTTGTACACTATAAACACCTTTACACCTATGAACGGCTGTGTGTTTAAAAAAAATATATTAAGAATTATTGTTGTTGTTATATTTATTTTAGTTTTATTTTATTATATTTAAATAAATTAGCTTACAGCAAATGTAATGTTTTAGCATAAATAACCCAATATATTAATATACAGTACCAACATGATATTTCACAATTTAATTCAGTGCATTATTTATGTTTACTGCTATTACCTTGAGGCAGAGAAAATGTCAGATGAAGTAATATTAACCAGTCTATTTAAAGAAAGGTCTGTTGTACCTCACAAAATAGAAGAAATTTGTGTTTCAGAAGACCTTTGGAAACCCGTGAGAACTAGGTAGCTGTGTTGTGAACTTGAACACATGATTTAGAGCCGATATGAGATCTCGATTTGACTTCTCACAAACTGTTAAAGTGGGTCATGGGAAGAGCAGGTGGGTGCCGCACAATTCTGCTTTTGTTGGACCCTTGAGCCCACTGCACTGAGAAAACAAAAAAGAGTCAGAAGAGTGCCAGAAAGAAAGGGATACAGAGAGGATGGTAAAGGACACAAAAACCTCTCTGTCTAACAGTTTATCAACTGAAAGAACCCCAGGATCATTGTACAACTTGATAATCTATAAATGAACGTTGGTGTCTTGAGTAAAGCTTATTCAGCAAATAGTTCTCAGTGTCCTTATCTCTGTAAATTAAATCGGATATTTCAGCGAAGGAGGCTCTAATATTTTTTCTTTACGAACATGGAAAAACACACAAATGAGCTCTTATCTTCTCACTTTTAACCTGCTCAGGCACTAATAAATTTTCTTTTTTCACACTTTGTATCTTTATTGCCACCTGTTTCATATTATTGTTATGTTTAATATCCCATTAGCTTTTATTTGCAGTTTGTGCATTGTGTATTTCCCATGCAGTTATCAGTGGAATTTAATAAGACATCTCGATGTTATGCACAGAGCTTTCATTTTGTCTCATTTTTCGATTCACTTCACAAAATGACTTGGCCCACATGGTAAATAAGCTTTTGTGTAGCCCTGCAGATGTTAAATGTGAGTTTAAACTGAATTTAAATGTGTTTTTTAAATATATGGTTTAAATTATGAATGTAAATAAATTATTTTACACCTACAGTCAATGCAAGAAGTGTTAAATAAATATAATCCAATATTAATACTATAATTTAATTATGATTATAACAATAATAATGTAATTTGTGTGGGCTCATTGATAACTTGTCACTCTTACTCTTAGGATTAGTCATTCAACTCAAGTCCTGTATTTTCCCCTCTCTCAGACCAGTATGGCCACGTCTCTGTCTGTCAGCGAGGATCTGATCTTCTGTGGTTGCGCTGATGGGACTGTCAGAGCGTTCAGCCCCACTGACCTGCACTTTATCTGTACACTGCCTCACCCTCACAGCCTGGGCACAGACATCGCCACGGTTACTGAGGCAAGGTAAGACCAGCCACATTGGCAAGTGTTGGTACAGTACAAAAGATATACTACTTAATTCAGTTTTATAGATACTGTTGCACTGTACTTAAAGGAACACGCCGCTATTTGTGAAAATACTCATTTTCCAACTCCTTTAGATGTAAACAGTTGAGTTTTACTGTTTTTGAATCCATTCAGAGTCTGGCGATGGCACTTTTAGCTTAGCTTAGCATAGATCATTGAATCTGATTAGACCGTTAGCATCAGAGAGAACGACTGAATGGATTCAAAAACTTCAACTGTTCAATTCTAGAGGAGTTGGAAAACGAGCCTATTTTCACAAATAGTGGTGTGTTCCTTTTAAAGTAGCATGTATAATCTTTACTGAGCTATGGTACCACCTCGATTGCTCAGAAATATAATAGTGTAAAATCCCTTTGTCAAAAGTTAGAAAAGCAGGATAAATGTTTTCACTTGGAAATCTCCTGTGATTTTCCCGCTGGATGAGCTGCTTTCTGGTGTCTAGAATCATACATATGCAAATACCCACAAACCATCCTGAAATCTCCGTCTGCTTTAAGATTCAGAGTGGATTCATGTAGTCTCAATGAAACAGCTTAGCCATCGACATCTGTTTAGCATTCTCTGCTTTCCCTCAAACTGTCAAACACATGAGACCTGTTAGTCCATCGCTCATAAATATGCAAAGACACTGCTGCGAGGCTGAGACAGAGCTGTTGACCTCTCTTATATATTATACTGTTCAGCAAGACTGTTTTTAAGACACTGAGATGTGTCTGTGTCTTTTTGAGCCTACTGGACATTTTTTAGACTACAAAAAAGTAACAATTCTGTTCACTTGTTGTTATTCACTCTGTTGTTATTTTTCTTTTATTTATCTGTAAATGCAACAAAAACAGATCATTGTTTTTAACATATCTCAAAACTCAAGATTTAGTTTTTTGTGCATATTATTTTGAAATAATATAATAATTGATATTTATATATGTATATAATTTTATATTATATATATATATATATATATTTTATATAATATTATATAATATCTTTTTAATCAATATTATTGCATCTCTGTAGTTGGGTTATTTTGACTAGGTTAAATAAATAATAAAATGGCTAAATATCAATAAAACGCAAAAAAACACTTCCAGCAGACCTTATGTGACCTTTCAGTACAGCTGTCTTTACTGTCCCTCTGTTCTCTTCACAGCCATCTCTTTGCCTACAAGGAAAACGTCCGCTATCCTGACGCAGTGGCTGTGACCTATGACCCCACAAACCGCTGGCTGTCCTGTGTCTACAACGATCACAGCCTGTATGTGTGGGATGTACGGGATCTTCGTAAAGTGGGCAAGGTTTACTCGGCTCTCTACCATTCAGCTTGCGTATGGAGTGTGGAGGTGAGATATTTTAAACTTTAACTGACATAGAGAAAATATATATAAAATAAAAGCTTATTTCAGCCATTTGCCAAGGTGACATGGCAAATATTAAATGCAAGCAGTAAGTTGGTGATGGAAAGACTGCGCTGATCAGATGGATGTATAAAAGAAAATATATTAAATAAAATTAAACAAAATAGAATAGAATAAAATGTTAAAATAAAATAAAATGAAATAAAATAAAATGAAATGAAAAATAAAATAAAATATTAAATCAAATAAAAAATCGGAAAATATAATTCAAAACGTAAATTCGTTTTCAGGGTTTTTTTTAATAGTTCATATATGGTTTTATTTTAACTAAAAAATGAATTAAATGCATTTGAAGTACAAGAAAGGTTTTTAAGATTATGAGAAAATGCAGACTTCTGAGGAATGTTTTTGTCCTTTCATTGTGTTGTGTGTTGACATTTTGCCTGTTGTAATAATGTGAGGCAGGTTTCTTTTGTAGTTGAGCCTCATGTTTTTGTATTAATTTTGTAAGGCCTGATGTGAACTCAAAAGAAGTTATTAAAAGCCTTTCCCTGTATGTTTCAGTCTTGCTTGTAGCTGTTTTTATATCTGTTATCCAGTCAGGAATGTGATGAGTTTGCGGTTTTTGTACCAGTCAAATAGTTGCGATAGACAACCTGTGGGATATATACTGTGTTTCCAGCTTGTGTTGTGGGCTGTGTGCTCATGCCAGATCACATGATTCATGACTGTGCCTTCCCATGTGGTTTGTTGTGTCTTTCTTTAGTTGTCTGGCATTTTGTGACCTCATCAAAGTTCTCAAAATATGTCCATAATTACAGGTCAGGGTTATTGCAATTAATTAAACCTAGAACCATAAAAAGCACTTCAACCGAAATACAAAAAACAGCATGTCTCATTTTTGTGTGACTTAAAATATAAGTAAAACCAAATCAGCTACATGTGCTTTAAAAACAAAACTTTCAATAATATAATAATATAAGTGAAAACACAATATGAAAATGAAATGAAACAAAAACTGTATACCTATATAATTGACTCTATATATTTAGGCCTGTACAGATGTTTTTTTAATCAATGATAAACTGATTTATTGTGAATATAGAGTTTTTTACACAATATTCAACAGGCAGCTTCAGTTGTTCAAAATATGCCAGAAAATACCTTATTACTTTAAGTATTTGTTAAATAATGACAATGTTTTTCGTATTCAATTACAGAGTGTACTGTCTATGACTTAGATGGTATTGTCTGTATGTATAAAGAGGATGCACTATTACCGCCCAGTGCGTAAGACCACTCCTTTGTTTTTGTCTGATAATGACCTAATAGGTTAAATGCCACATTAGAGTAAATACACCTGTATTTGTGTTTATGTGTGAGTTTGTGTGATGTCATGCTGTGTGTTTTGTCAGGTTGAGTCACTTTTCATTCC
This sequence comes from Enteromius unitaeniatus, assembly GCA_032359435.1. Classification (NCBI taxonomy): domain Eukaryota; kingdom Metazoa; phylum Chordata; class Actinopteri; order Cypriniformes; family Cyprinidae; genus Enteromius; species Enteromius unitaeniatus. Next base: position 2,445,732 of record JAUMHI010000061.1, read on the forward strand.
TTTGTCCTGCAGGTGTACCCAGAGCCGAGGGATGGAGAGCAGCCACGTTTGTCTCCCGGATCATTCCTCAGCTGTTCTTCTGACAATACTCTCCGTTTATGGAACACAGACACGCAGAACACCACCCTCAGCCGAAACGTCATCAGCAATGTGAGTTCTGGAAGCTCAAGACTTGAGAAATAAATCCAGTCTTTTTTTTTTTTTAGATGTTTTTTTTAATCGCAAATAAATGCAATAAATTGATCAAAATGTTAAACCTGTTAATTTAAATTATTTTACAGTCTTACAATTACTGTTTGTACTTTTTTCAGTTTTTAACGTATATACATATATGTATATATGTGAAGGTTTATGAAAAAAAATTGTTAAAATAAATCTACAAATAAAAGTATAAGTAAAACAATGCATGCATTTCTGTTTTATTTAGACATTTAATTAACTTTAAGCACATATCATATCAAATGGCATTCATTTTAAAGAAAATAAGTTTTAAAAGCAGAACTGTTTGACAGAGAAGTTAGTAAATGATAAAACTGTAGAAATACTGTTCAAAATAAAAATGGCATATTTGGACACTGTCCAAATACAACTGCACAACTGTCATTGTCACACTTCGATATTAATTGGTTAAAAATATTTGCAAAAATCGCACAGAAATGCTTGCTTGGTTATGATTTTGTTGATTTGCAGATGCCGCTGCTTTGATATTTTATAAAACATAATAACAAACGTAATTTAAGTATATGCATCTGTATAAATGCAATGAGTAAGTCACAGATTATCTTTTTTCATAAATAAAGGACCTCCAGAAGGTCATTTATATGGACAGCAACACCTCCACCCTGCTGGACACGGACTGCACCATCTCCAGTAACTCAGAGAAGGCCGACCCACAGACCTCAGAGAACCGGACCGGCATTAGGACCATGTGTGTGAGCCCAGACGGGCTGCACCTGGCATCAGGGGACCGCAATGGAACACTGAGGTCTGTTTTTCACATGTCTGCCTAACACTTCTTCACTAATTGATTTTAGTTAATTGATCCTCTGAGGGTTTTAATGGAGAGGATGATGTTTTTGTGTACTGGGTATCACATGCATGCTGGAAAAATACTGTCTGTTACACTTTCTCTAAAGACTGTATGTATTACACAAGCATTCTCAATACATTATACTGTGTCATTCTTCAGAAAATGCAAACATTTTTGGTTTAAATTACTTCACAATCAGACCATCACTGAACTTCTGCTGTTTCCAGAATCCATGATTTGGAGAGCATGGAGGAAATTCTGGACGTTCAGGCCCACGACTCTGAGATCCTTTGTCTTGAGTATTCAAAACCCGAGACTGGTGAGTGCTGAGTGTTTCTTTCTTTTTTTTTCTTTTTTTATAGATCTGTAGCTGATTAATCCTGCACTGAGGTGCTGCTTAATGCCCCAGTTAAAAGGAAGTGCTGATCCAGCTCAGATGCTCAGCAGATGCTCTGTAACCTTGGAGTTGCCACTTCACACACATGCCACCAGCAGTGTTTACAGTTAGTTTTTCCAGTGTAAACTTCACAGCTCGAACCTGGTTCAAGTTTAAATTTAAAGCTGTGTTTAATCTTAAGCTGTTTCGATGTTCAGAGTCCCAGCTTAATGTACAGAAAGAAAAGTCAGTAATTTGTTGAGTTTTTTAGTTAAAAAGTGTAAATAATATAACTCATGTGCTGCTTTCAAAACCAGTCCAACAGGTAAACATTGACTTAATCAGTGGACTTAGTTTTGGGTGGTATGACCTGTTTGGCTGACCAATGGCAAATGTTTGGGAAATCCAAATAAAAAAATAAATCCATTTGGTGATGCTCGTAGCACCAGAAATCAGCTTTAAGCACTATCGATAACATCTGTGACATGCGGTCAATTACCAGAGAAAATTATTCTTGTGCTTCAGGTTTTAAAAACAACATAAATCCTGCATCAGTTTGCAAGTGAGCAGCACTGTCTGTAAACATTTCAAATATGTAATTATTAGTGGCGTCATTTTTGTGTTAGTCGACAGCATGCCACAGATGCTGCTGATAGAGCTTTAGTTGTAATTCAGAAGAACTGAAAGAAATATAAGAGCCTCAGGCATTAATGCAGGAGTGCAGAGGCTGGCGTGACATGACCAGAGGAAACTGGCATACCTTTAATAGTTGAGTAAACAATAGTTGATCCAAAACGGCAAGATAATATTCCTTGGAAGCTGATAGCATTAAAAAAGAAAAAATGCAGCATATGGTATAATAGAATACCACTGTATTATCATTGTAATAACAACCCCCCCCCCTTAAAAAGTCTAATCATGGTTCTGCGTAATTGTTATGAAGTTACTCTATTAGATATAGCATGGGTTCAATGTTATTTTAGTAGGGATGTAACGGTATCAAAATTTCACGGTACGGTAATACCGCGGTATGAATGGCACGAATCGGTATTTATTGAATCATTTAGATAAAAAACCAAGCTAATTAAGAGGCTCAAAAAAAGTGCCAGAAGTGTTTATTAAACAGTTTACATGAACACTGAACATATCAATGGCAC
>JAUMHI010000061.1:2448394-2487682 GCA_032359435.1 Enteromius unitaeniatus
TGACTGAAATGCACGCCATTATAAGGCCTACTGAACTAGCTCTACCTTACAAGATGTTCATCTAGATTAAAATCCTTGTTTATAATCGTTTATAATTGTATTTATAATTCATAATAATGAAACCAAGTACACATAAGATATAGACAATGGCTATGCTGTGAATTTGGCTCTATTTGCATGTAAAATAGTTAGAAGCAACATAATATCTATTGTAACGGAAAGCCCTGCTCCTCTCAGCCTCTCGCTGAACAGAACAGACGCAGAGAGAGGTGAATTTTCAGTTTTTATTTTAATTTTGTTAGAGGCTTTTATGATTTGATTTGTTCTAAACATTTCTATGTTTTATTTCAATAAAATATTTCAGTAATTTTTGTATTTTAACTTAACCTTATTTAATTTTAGTTTTGTTTATTTATTATTTTACATTTTCATTTTATTTTGTTTTTATTTACTTCAATAATTTTTTTAACATTTTATTTTAGCATTTTAACTTCACCTTATTACTTTTTTAATTAAAGTTTTAATTTATTTATTATGTTTTGGTAAAATGTATTGTTTTACCTTTACCTGTAGATTTATTTTAATTTTACAAAATATATATAATAAACAAAAATTATAAATAAAACATTTTATACATATATATTTTTTGTTTAGTTAACAATAGAAATGATACTTTGGTCCCATTTCAATGTAAATCCATGAGAGTTTTTCATCCTTGTTTTTCCTTTATTATGCTGAAAATGCCTCCAGCCACTACTAACTATAATCGTGTAATTCTCTCCAGTTTTCTAAAGCTCTTGAGGCTCTGTGCAGGTCTGGGAGTTTAGAGCAAGCATGTTGAGAGTCATTATCTTTCCTGTTAAGTGCAGTTCAGTGTGAAGTAGTGCTTAGCATGTGTTGCCTTAGCTGGTGGTTTATATCAGGCTCAAGGCCAGACATTGAGTACAGCTCGATGAGAAACAGAACATCTGCTAGAACACACATAGAGGTACACAATCTCTCCTTCTTGCATGCTGTCTTCTCCTGCTCTTTCATGACACTGAGAGGGTTCTCTCAGTTTAATAAACCATTGACCCCATCCACTATAACAGGCCTATCAGCCACAATCTGCACAGTTTTTAAACATCTTCTGCACTGAATTGTGTGGAATGGAAATTTCAGAAGGTACTAGTACATTTATAAACTGCCCAGCCTGCATTTCTGATACAGTATTTGTCCATCAGACCGTCTGCGTCTTCTGTAGATTTACTCGTTTGGTTTACAGCATGCACTTCTAAAAACAATTGCTTCATTCTTAATGGCCTGTGGGTATCTGTAATCCTCACAGGCTGCATTTCGATTAGTTTTTGCAGTGAAGAACATCACATTATCATTTGCATATCTGCTCTGCAGCCGTTAGAATATTAAGAGCTTTCAGACGGGTATCTCTTGACAGAGATGAATGCTCATTTCAACATTATCTGGCTCATTTCTTCTGCTTAGTGTTGCAAAAATATATCATGTTCTGTTCTCGCATTTTTAAGAGGCATTTGCATCTTTTTTTCTTGACTGTGTGAAGTCACACATGAAGACGGCGTGTTAACGAATCAGCTTGTTATACGAAAAGTGTGAGAACAAAACCAGAAGTCGCTCTCGACACGGCTCAGTGGATACTGAACTTTTCAACACTATTTCAGAAATGCAGTTTGGCTGGTATATCCTTACAGAAGTGTACTTAGGGGGCTATTGGTAATGGTATCAGATGATAATACAATGGCATATGTGATCCTGATCCACAAAACCCGTCACACAGGTATATTTGTACACACAAAAATACACGTATGGGTCAAAATGATCCATTTTTCTTTTATGCCCAAAAATCATGATATTAAATAAAGATTTAAATATATCAAAAATATATCAAAAGTATTTTTTGGTTTGTAATATACATTGCTAAGGACTTCTTTTAACAGCTTTTAAAGGTGATTTTTTTTCCGCACCATTAATTTCCAGATTTAGTTCTGGCATCTGAGGGTTAATAGTTCCTAATAGGCCTAGCTTAGGCCTATTTATTCAGCTTTCAGATGATGCATAGATCTCAGTTTTTAAAAATTGACCCTTATGACTGGTATTGTGGTCTCACATGGCATTAAATGAATACTAAATTCATATACACTTCTGTTCAAACGTGGATGTAAAATAAATTTGAGTCTGTATTTTTAAGTGTCTTTAAAAAGGTCTCTTACGTTCACCAAGGCTGTAATTATTTGATTCAAATACAGTAACCTATCTGTTAAGTATTATTACAATTTAAAAGAACTGTTTTCTATTTGAATATATTTTAGAATTTAGAAATTGTGCATCGTAATATTTTGTTGTTGATGTATTAATTATGTGTGTTATTAGGGCTGAAACTGTTGGCCACCGCCAGCAGAGACAGACTGATACATGTTCTGGATGCGGATCAGGAATACGGCCTCCTGCAAACACTGGATGAACACTCTTCGTCTATCACTGCTGTCCGATTCGCTGGTGAGATCTTAACAGCCTTGCCGAGTTTTATTTAACAACAACTGCTTGAAATTCTTATGCGCGATGTCTTTGTTTCAGCTAACGATGGGAAAGTCAGGATGATCAGTTGCGGCGCTGATAAGAGCATCTACTTCCGCACGGCACAGAAGGTGAGAGCACTTTTTGTCACACTTAGGTGCTTTTTACCATAATCTATGATGTTTTCATTGGGCATCTTTAAAATTGAAAGAGTGGCATTTCTATCATTGAGTCCTGACTGGGAGCTGTCAGATTCCTCAGGCCTCGAGAAACTGTTGCCAGACCTTCAAAGAACACCTGTTTTAAATAGACATGCAAGCTCTAAACACCCATCTGCAAATGAGATACCAACCAGTGATTAAGTGCAGGACACAAACAAGCACTAAACGAATCCTGAGATACAACTTTGAAGAGTCTCAGTATGTTTCTGAATGAACATTATGAGATGAACTTTACAAAATATTAAATTACTGCTTTCAAATGATTAATTGTGAATAATCACATTTAAAATAAAAGTTTTTGTTTACATAATATATCTATGTGCAGTCTGACTATTTATGTATATATAAACACACACATACAGTATATATTTGTAACATATTTAGATGTATTACATGTATATATTTATATTCATATAATTTATAGTATGTATAAATAGATTTAATATGTAAATAAAAAAATTATTAAATATATACGTGCATGTTTATGTGTTCATACATACATAATAAATATACAGAGTATGCACACATATATTATGTACACAAAAACTGTTACTTTGGATGCTTATATTTTACACTAAATTAAATATGTTCCAATTAGAACCGACATGAATGTCAAAATAGCTGAGAAGAATAATTATGTAATAGTTATAAAAATTATATGGTGGAGATATGGTGGTACTGACATTCCTCATGCAGAAGTCTCACATTTGAATAAATAGTTATTTTCTCTGTTTTCCTCTGAATGCCTGTATTTTTCTATTAAACTCTTTTTCTTAAACCATAATCTGTTTCTCAAAACCCTTAATCCAAACATAAAACCAGATTCATTTAAATCAGTTTAATTCTGACCCTAAAATTTGACCTAGGACCTGGGATCGCTTGTAAATCCACAATATCACAACTAGAAAGAATTATGAACTCTGAAACATTATGAATTATATTCATATTATGAAATTATTTAAAAAAAAAATTTTTAAGACCAACATTTTGAAAGTGGTGTTTATATTGGTTATTCTTTGCACTGAACTAATCATTAAACATGCCAAAACAGACAGAGGAAGGAACAGCGTTCACACGCACTCATCACATAGTGAGGAAGACTACTCTGTATGACATGGACATCGACCCCACAAGGAAATATGCTGTTATAGGATGTCAGCATCGCACCATCAGGTTTTTTTGATTTTTTTTTTTTTTTTTTTTTTTTTTTGCAGTGTTGTTATTAAAGTAGTAGGAGTAGTTGTATTTGTTTTGTGCACTTCCTAGTTGAGCCTGTCTTCCAGGAAAATCCATCTTATTATTTTGCTAATGTGTTTGTATCATTGTGTTTTTTGTATCTATATTTACATCAAGGTGTTTTAATTTCTGTAATTTGATAACTTCACAGTATCTTGACTCATTTCTAAGTTTATGACTCTATAGACGGTTGTTATATATATCTGGACCTCAGGTGCATCTGTAGCCGTGCTCACAGCGTTAGCAGATTATCACTCAGGTGCTTGTACAGTAGAATGGCATTAGAGGCTTGACTGGTTAATCCAGTCACATTTAGCGTGTTGTAGACCATGTGCGCACACACACGCACATGCAGATGCACACACTGTCTGTACTGTCTGAGACACCTGACCAACTTAAATGATTAGACACAATCTGATTGTGTGATTGTGTTACTCGGTGAATGTCACAAAAAATGTACAGGCCACATTTTAGTTTAAAGTGAGAACATATTAGAACATCAAACTTACTTTTTACCTTATTTATTTATTGCATGACATTTTCATAATTAAGCATTCCCCTGCATATTCTCATTAGAAAATTGTATTACTATAATGCAGTTTTTTTTTTTATAATCATAACAAATATTACTATAATGTATAAATGTATATTTTAAATAATAAACATTTTTATCTTTGTATGTTATTATAAGTATCTTTTAAGTTAAGTAAGATGTTTTAATTTATTTTTATATATATATATATATATATATATATATTTATTTTTATATTAAATGAGATGTTCTTGGCAGCTTTGTGGGATTCGCCCTCCAATTTTCAAGTGTTGCTCCTTTTTCTTCAATATTGGCACTCTTTTCCTCATTGTATTTTGTAATTCTCGCTGTGCTTTCCCACACAAAAGGGCAACATTAGGAAGGAATTGTCCATTCAAACTATGACTGCAAATTTATTCTGCACTGTGGGCAAGAAAAATGCCAGGAATGTCATGTATAATACAGCTGGCCATTTACTGCCTTTGTCTCATTCTCACTGAAAGCAGGGTCTTTTCGATGCTGTGTGGTGCAGCGGCAATGAATGATCTTAAAAGAAGAAGCCCTGACCTATACAAATATATCAATAGAGTCAATAGTCAGTGCTGTAGGCCTCAGTACTGGAGCTCATTCTGGGTTTTCAATGCTTCTAATGGTCACAGACTCTTTTTGTTCCTCGTGTAAGTCATGTGAAGCCTTGGTTCTACTCCTCCCAAAGCTGGCAGTGAACTTGTTTGATCCGTTGTAATGAATGGCAGATGAAGGCATAGCGCCTCCAGGTGGCTCAAAAAAGAAGGGGTAAAATACAGTACATAATTCTGCAGCACATTTGCTAAATCTAAAAGGAAGATTTTAACAGTGAAATTCTACACTTTAAAAAAGGAAAGCAGTTTGTTATGCACACAAAGGCTGCTTTTTATGTATTTTAAAATTGTATTTATTTGTGTGATTGGAAAGCTGAATTTTCACTATAATAACTCTGGGATTTAGTGTAACATGATCCCTCAAATCACTTTTATATGCAGGGGTGGATTTAGTGAATTTGGGGCCTCAGGCAAATATAGGTATGGGGCCCTATACATTTGCACACATTTACTTCCATTAACCTTGAGGTACTGTTTTTGATGTTTTTTACTGTTTTTGTTGTCAAAGTTGCTGCTGCATATGTGGTGCCCCATAGTTCCGTCCAGTGATTCTCCAGTTTTCATGTACACATTATAATTATTTCATTAACATTTACATTTATTCATTTAGCAGACACTTTTATTATTTCATGTTGTAGACAACATGTTACAGTTAAGATTTAGAAGCATACATTATTATATTACTTATTATTTTTACAGAAACGAACCTGTTTAGGCAACGCATAGCCTAATGTGTCCATACTGTGTTCTGATACAGCTAAATTCTCAGTAAATGTTTTTATTGATTTATATTTGTGCTTCTGTTGTCATAAAACGGGATGAATATGAAATAGTGATAGAACAGTGTTCCAGTTGTCGTCTGATAAAAATCAAACAGGCTACAAATAAGATAATGACAACAGCGGTGCTTGAATGTGAAATTAGGCGCAATTATAGAAATTTGTACTTCGTGTACTACTGAGATGTAAATTTGCAGACGCTCCCTAAAGCAGCATAGACGAATATAAAATCTGAAACTAACTTTACCGCGCTCCGTTAACACCAGAGCGTTCGTTTTAAACATCATTACCATTCGTGTATCCGTGCTTAATGCGCATCTCGTGAAAATCATTTTGGGGGCCCCTTATCTATTGGGGGCCCTTAGCAGTTGCCTACCTTTGCCTAATGGCTAATTCCGCCCCTGCTTATATGCAGTTTGCTACGCACAAAGCATTTCTTATTATTAGCAATTGCTTAAATATTAATAAAAGGTTTCTGCTCCTTTTTAATTTGCAGGATCTTTAACATCTGCAATGGCAAACAGAAGAAAGTCTACAAGGGCTCTCAGGGAGAGGACGGGACCCTTATCAAGGTAGGCAGTCCTTGAATAAAAAGACTAGGTATTAAATAAATTTAGATACTGCTTTTGATCTTGCGGTTATTGATATATGTCTGAATGTGGTTATTAGGTTCAGACGGATCCCTCAGGTCTCTACGTGGCCACAAGCTGCTCGGACAAAAACATCAGCATCTTTGACTTATACACTGGAGAGTGTGTGGCCACCATGTTCGGCCATTCTGGTAAAATAAGTATGAGATTATGCAAATGCAATGCTGTATTTTCAAGAAACGCACTCTAAGCATTATGTTGTTGTCTTCTTTTAGAGATTGTAACAGGAATGAAGTTTACTAATGACTGTAAACATCTAATATCTGTGTCAGGAGACAGGTAGATATTCTGAAATCATTATTTTCTCAGATTAAGAATACATTTTTGACACATTACAATATTTAATTTTCCTGCTGTTGTGTGTTCAGCTGTATCTTTGTGTGGAGGCTTTGTCCTGAGTTGACCATCAATATGAGACAACGGCTTTCCGACCTGAAACAGAACAGCAAACCTGTTCAGAAGACCCCGCCAAATAAACAAAACACACTTAGGTATAAAACCAGTCAGTCTAATGTGTTTGCCATTACACTCAAAATGGTGATTTATTCATAATGGTTTCTGGTTTGTATCAGCACAAGGAAAGAAATCCACAGTGCACCGGTCATTGGCACCATGTCGTCCGACAGCGACAAAGATGTGGAGGAAGAGGAGGGCATTGAAGAAGAAGATGAAATGTTCCCTCACCTCTCATCGGGCAGCAGTGGTGGTGAGGAAACTGGTAATGTATCTGACACTCTCTAGCAGTCTTACTAAACTGGTTTGGCTAGTTGTATATACTGTATCCGGCTCTTTTGGGTTGGGTTGGGTTGGGTCACGCAGTGTGATTTTATTGGGCAAGACTTCTTCCAAATGTTTAAGCTTTCTGAGCTTCTAAAATTAGTGTTTGTTTCTGTTGCAAGGATCTTCTGAAGAAAAGCGCAACACTCTCAATTCCCACATGAAGAAGGTAAGAAAGTCTGTGATGAGTTCGCATAATTTTAGCCTTGATTGTCATTTTGTTGATACTTTTAACATACTTTCTCGCTCTCATTAGCAGTCTAACAGTTGTGAACATGAGGGTTCAGGTCCACGACCAAGACGGCGCTGGTCCAGGCGAATTAGTAGTATGGATCTGAAGGTGAAGTCCATGCTGGACCTGAGGCAGCTGGAGTCGTTCTCCATGCCTCTCTTCCCCAGCAAAACCCAAGATGTTCGTAAAGATCTTCCAACTAGGAACCAAGAACTAGGCAGCACCATAAGTCTGCAGACTATTGCTGCATGGGTAAGCTTTATATGAAAATAAAACATATACGTACACTTCTAACTTATCATGATATCATGTCAAATATAGTCTCAAGGACCTCAACATTTCACTGTAACAGCATTAATCTGCTCTACTTTGTAGCTTAAACCAATGAACCAGGTTTTTGCATGAAATTCAAAATGTATGATGCAACAATAATAAACCAGCATGCAACAAAGTGTAAACTCATTAGAATAATACTGCAGTGTCTTCAACAGGACTTAGGATATAATACAGAAACAAATGAGAATGAATAAAGCTCTTAAGATTTGTGCGCATGAATGCAGACTGCTTTGTTTGTTCTCTCTTTTTGACTTGTGTATTTTCTCTGTAGGTACCTGAAGACAATGAACCAGGAGGACAAGCACGTCCTCATTACATCAAACTGTCCCCTCAAACTCCAGAGACAGAAGTGCTGTATCCTGAGGGATGTGAAGACCAACTCAGTCTAGTTGGAAGGTCATTATGTACTACCTTATTTTATTTACACTACAGGTGTACGTTTTCAATATACATTAATTCTGATAACCTAGCATTTCTGATCATTTCACACACAATCTATCTTTAATGGGGTACTCCACCTAAAAGAAATTCAGTCATCGTTTACTCACCCACACTTGGCTTCAAACCTGTATTAGTTTCTTTCTTCTGTAGAGCACAAAGTTACTTTCAGAAAATCTCTCACAACTGTTCAAAATTTTCTGCAAAGTATCTTCTATTATGTTGAAGTCTCACAGGTTTGGAATGACATTACAGTGAGTAAGTTAAGATAGAAATTTCATTCTTGGGTGGAGTATCTCTTTAATTGTGTAGTTAAAATTCATATATTGATACAAAACACATTATCCTCAAGTGCCTGTCCGCACCCTTCTCTTTGTTTGTGTGTAGTGAGTATCAAGTGAAAAAGCTGCCCCATGGAGTGAGTTGTGCTAAAGTAAACTCCTGTCCTGAGAAGCAGAGTCCAGACAGTGCCTGCTCTATGGAGTATTCCAGCAGTCGACTCTCAAGCCCCGAACACCCTGGAGAAGGTATTTAAAAAAAGAAAACTAGAAAACTTTTTTCTTTAAAAAAGAAACTAGAAGACTTACACAATCATTTCAGTAATTGCAGTGGGTCCTTGATAAGGTAAAGGAATGTATATTTCCACATGTTCGTTGTAGACTCTGAGCCGACTGAGCCATTGAGTGTAGATGGAAACTCATCAGAACTGGATATGGAAGATCTTGATGAGGAAGAGGACGACATCCTAAAGAAGAATGAGGTTCAGACCCCTGTGCCTCAGACCCCAGACCAGGAGGCATTTCTCAAGAGGCACTTTGCAAACCTGTCAGACCTCAACAACCCTGGTAGGGTGTTTATATGGTACATGTTCACAATTTGCTTAAAACATGTTAGTAATAATTCTCATACTCCTTTTCTTCGGCAGCAAGTCAAACCAGAATAACTCCAAATATCTCTGACAGCATGTCATCAAAGTTTCTCTCTCAGAACTGTCCTACCAGGTAAGAAACAGTCATGATTTGACCAATTCCCTCCCAATCATGACCTCTATTTTCAATGATATTTGGGCTTCTGAGGATCAATCATGACCATGCTCTGCCCTTTCTTTATCAGAACTTCATTCCCGTTCTCCTTGAACAAAAACAGTGACATTAAAACCACTAGTGGAGTTGTACGGCCACTAATCTCAGAAGTGCGACCCCTCATGGAGAATAAGAGTCCAAGCAAACAGCAGGAATCCCATGGCACTGAGAGGACAACTGGTCAGCGTTTAATCCAGAAGAAACGCACACCCATCATGGACACCCGCAGACTGATCAGCCCGGTTGCCAAAGCTGCAGCAAGTCACAACAGTTCTGCAGGCATGAGGAAAGCTCAGTCTATCCACAACATCTCCTCAGAGGGTAAATCATCCGTGAACTTGTGCCACTCAATATGGAGTATTTCACATTTAGGTTTTAGGATATTGTTTTGCTTTAGCTACTCCATGTGGTTTGTCTTCTTTACTCACATTAATCACTTGTTTCCTCTCTCTTCCGTTTAGCTGATGTCGTCCAGACACCCAGTCGTCCTTCTAAGGAAGTCCATCCACAGCCGCAGACTCCAGACCACCAACAGACACAAAGACCGCGGCGTTCCCTTCCAACCGTCCCGCTCATCAGCCCAACGACTTCTCTGCCAAAGGACATCATCACACCTACCAAATCCAAATCCCGTTCCTACATGAGTCCTACCACTAGCTCTATGGCCAAGATGTCCCGCTCTGTTTCAGTGGGTGACAACTTGAATGTGGTAGAGCTAGAAGACACAGGCTCTTCAGACCTTCGCCGGGGCTCAAGTTCAGACACTTCTAACCTTCAGGGCAACTCCCAAAGCAAGCCCACCACTCCTGTTGCTCAGATTGCATACTCTAATGCTTCAGCATCCCCATTTCCAGGCCCCTCCATGCCCCATGCAGCAGTCATACCCATGCTGAGTGCTGGCTCCTCCTCTAAAGGCCTCCAGGCCAAACTGACTGGCAGTGCTCGACCACTGCTCCACATAGACATTCCTAATCCTCTTCCAGATAAACCCTTGTTATCTTCCCTGTCGCCATGTAGCAAGACCCCCAAACCTGCACAAAAGGAAAAGGAGTCCTCAAGTACAACTCCGTGTTCAAATCCAGGAACAGTTAACCTGCCTAACAGCATTGTACAATCGGTCACAGCTGTTTGTTTGAGTCCATCTGAAACCCCAGACCTTGAGCTTAGTATGGTACTTGTTCCCAGTCAGACCAAGAATTTAATGGAAGATGAGCTCCACACAGAGCCGAGAAAAGAGGACACCTCCAAGACTGAGTGCCCTCCCATGAGCCAGTGCTGTCTTCTTCAGTCTTCCTCAGGCTCTCAAGATTCAGGTTTGCTGGGACATCAGTCTTCCCTTGTTCCGTCTTCTGTTCTGCTACGACTTGGGCTGTCTAAACACTTCTTTACCAAAGGGCTCTGGCCTCTTTCATCCTCTACCTCCTCCATCACATCCTTCATCTCTTCTTCACCCTCTTCACCCATTAACCATTACCACCTGCAGGGTGAGGCATGCTCCTACTAACACTTGCTGTACCGTCTATCCTCTAATCCAGCAGTACTCAACCAGTTAACAGGCCATTTATTTGACATGTTTTTCACTCACTGAAACATTTTCTATCAATCCAAAAGGATGATCCTCAAAGCATTAACATGATTTACACAAGCTGAACCTTTTGGATTAACATAATTTGTTGGAACATGCCTACCAACAAATTATTGCCCTCTTATTTTAGATTTCAGGCCAGGAACAACACGAGAATTAATAATTTCTAGGGTAGGATTAGTTTAGGGCAGGGTTGTCCAAAATCAGAGGGGCCACTGTCCTGCAGAGTTTAGCTAATTAAACTCTTATTAGCATACTAGAAGCAGGTGTGTTGAGGCAAGTTAGAGCTTGCAGGCCATCGGCCCTCAAGGGCTGAGTTTGGACACCTCTGGTTTAGAGCAAGGTCTCCAATCTCTTCTTCACTTTCCTGCAGGGTTTAGCTCTATCACACGTTCTTTCAAGTTTCTATTGATCCCGAAAGCCTTGATTAGCTTGTTCAAGTGTGCTTAATTAGGACTACTCGCTAAATTCTGCTGCAAGGGACCTCCTTCAGAAACAGAATTGAAAACCCCTGGGTTATGTCCATCTGATGCCAAGTCCACAGACTATTTTAACACTGTTGCCATGGGTTGTTTTTCATGTCCATGGGTTGAAGTGATTCTATCAAGGTGATATTTAGACGCTGGTATGCAAATTGTACCCATTTGCAATCTTTATGTTTGTGTAGCAGTTGGGTGGGTTTTGTTGTGAAGACCTGGCAACTCTGCAGTAGGGTTAATATTTTGTTAGCGCAAATGCATCAATCTGAAAACTTGCAGTTTGCATGTGTTTTAAACTAGTATAGTTTAAACCAAAAATAAAACGCAGTCTGCAGCAAAAGTGAATTAATTTCACTATACTCATTCTAAGAGACTCTGTCAGAGAGGCACATGCACACGAAGACTGTGTAAATAGAGTTCCAGAGTACTGAAGTTATTTTTGTCGCTTTATAGACCTTGAACAGTTAAATACACACTCTTGTATGTGTCGGAATTCCTATATTTGCAAGTATCCTCTTAAACACTGTAATTTAAGTCTTGTGAAAGCAAACAGCTGATAAAAGGCAACATGTGTAACAGTATACTGGATGTGGGCAGCTCCTAAAGTGACAGCAGTCTAATAATTCCTGTTGCTGTCATTCATTTAAATAAAAAAAAACAATAACAACAAATCACTGTTCTTGACTAGATAACTTTTGTAACTTTTAGAAGAAATATATTTAAATTCACACAGTGAGGAATACGCAGTGTTTTCATACATTTAATTACTTTATACAATGTATGAAGTATGTCTTTTTCTTATTCTTATTTGGTCTACTGTAGTTTTTTTTTCTATTGCTTGTAATAAGTTCTTTCTATATATTCTTATTTAATTGCTGATTGTTAACTTTTGTTTGTTTTTGTAATATTAATATGGTGACCTTATTTAAAGCAAAAATAACTATATGATTGCCATGTAATAAAATTAATCATATCATGATTTTGTTCATATCGCCCACCCCTACTCCAGGATCACAACTACACCTCAAACAACATTCCTACCAACCATTCATTAACCTCTGGTCCTCAGGACAAGGTCCTGCAACATTTTCTTATGATTAATAATTTCCCTCTGGTTTTAAAGGTTTAATACATACATTACTTACCCTCATGCCGTTCCTAACCCGTAAGATCTTTATGCAACTTTGAAACACAAATTAAGATATTTTTGATCAAATCTAAGAGCCATCTGACCATCCATAGAAAGCAACACAACTGAAATGTTTCCAGCTCCAGAAACGTAGTAAATACATCTGTAAAATGTGACACCAGTGGCTGAACTCCAGTTTTGCGACGCTACGAGAATAATTTACAAAAATAACTATTTACCATTTTAGAGAGTATTTCCCATAGGCATAAACAATGCTTATTACGTTCATGTGCACGCTCCTGTTTTACTGATGTATTTACTACATTTCTGGATCTGGAATGATTTCAGTTGTAATTGCTGTCTATGGAGGGTCAGATAGCTCTCTAATTTCATCAAAAGTATCTTAATTTGTGGTTTCATTTTGTGGTTAACAATCCCTTTGATGTTAGGGTTAGGGTTGTTCTTGGGTAACTGGAATGCTGTTCCAGGAACAAACGTGATGACGTTAACCAATGTTATATTTCTGTAATAACTTGTTGAGTATCACTGCACAAAATTATTTTCCATGCCTTATAGTTCTCAGATTTACCTTTCTGTGTATGCTCTGTCAAAATGTTACGTTTTTGTTGCTTAGCTCATTTTAAGACACAGTATGACTCTAACAGAGCTCGGTTTCTCCTTTGCAGACACATCTCTCAGTATGGATTCTTGCAGGCTGGTTGCCAATGAATTGCAGAGCAGTTTTAAAAGAGCCTCCCACCTCTACAAAATGGTAGGTTATCACTTGGCCACATTCACATGTAATTGTAGAGTAGGCTGCACTTCAGCCCACACGTCTGCCTAAACTGTTTTGTGCGGGCGACTTGGATCTAACTTTGCATATGTGTGTGCGCTCCTGTAGCTAAGCAACTCCACCGACTCCAGCGAGGAGCAGCAGGAGATGGCACATGTGCTGGCCGAAGCATTTGAGGCGATGAGAGATGAGCTGAATTGCCTGCCACCATGCACTCCTTCAAGATCTCCCAGCACTTGCACTGTGCGCACATTAGCTAACAGAGATGCAACATTAGGTGACGACAGGACACTTGCCCTTTTAGAACAGTACTCCAGACTGCTGCTCAGCGCAGTGGAGAAGAGGATGGACAACAAAACTTGATTCCTACATGCGCTGTGGCTGCAACAGGATACCAAGCCATGAGACTGCAAAGCAGACTCTTTTAAATAGCGAGGAGCTTTTAATAAAGAGATAATTCCACTATCCTACCTCCCTGTTTAGCATGCTACAATAGCAGCAACACACCCCTGACTTTTCTCACTTTTTTGCAAAATGTTGTGCCCTGCTACTAAAAATGCATTCAAATAATTTGGCCATCGCAACTTTTGAATGACCTACACGGCATCAGGGAGAGTAATTGATTATACGGTTTTGTTAACTTCATGGTACAGCAGAATGAATTCAGTGGTTATCGTCTAACAAGACGAATAAGCAACTTTATATGGATACTATACTCTGTCATGTGTTATTATTGAGAGGAATCTCCATTAACCACCATTTATTAGAACATTGTGTTTGATTTTTTTCAGAAATTCTCAGTGCTCTCTTTCGAAGGGACCGGTATCCCTGGAAGTCTTAGCAAGGCAGATTTGTCTCGCTTTTACCTTTTATTATGGAATGATTTTTATACTGTATGTTGTGTTTGTGCTGATACTCTCAAGTTGAATTGGGATGTTGGGGTTCATATTTATTCTCATGTGATAGGTCAATGAGTCGCACAGAGGCTCTTCAACGTTTGTTTTGTTGTATAGCGTCAATGCCCAGTGGTTGGGTGCCAGAGAAAAAGTGGGGGGATTTGAAGGATGATTTTGTATTTTATTTGCAGGACATTTTTTGTACTTGAATGGTAACTCTCATGGATACGGGTGCCTTAATTTTGACCAGCAATTTGCTTGAAGGAATGAATCTGGCATTTGTAATTCAAGCAGGTTATATATCAAAATAATCAGTGATGGTGTCCACCTCTAATTGATTAATTCTAGGTTGCAGATTGTGACAAAAACAAAACTGCCATAAAAACACTGAACTTGATAGAGTTGCAATAGCCAAGTAGATGAAGTTTGAACTTTTGTGCACAAATTATGAGAACGGTTTACAGATTTTACAGAACTTTGGTTTTGAAAATACCCTTAATCCTGAAAAACATTTTTACAGAAAAACCTGTTTTCCAATTATGACTTCTTAAAGGTGTTTTACTGTTATGTGATGAGCTCTGTTACTTTCCCGAGAGCTAAACAAAACATTCACTCTGTATTCCAGTCTTTCCCACAATCCATTGCTAACTAGGTTGAGGTGTTGCCTCAGTCCTCTGCTTGAAACAACTCTCCTTTTTTTTTGTGGTAATATTGATAATGTACAGTATGGCACCTTTTTGTCATTAAGCTTAATTCAAAATGATGGCGTAATATGTTAAGTGTACTGTAACTTCTTATATAGATGGACCTGCACATATTTTATAGTGTCCTTCGACTGATACAAGTCCAAGCTAAAGCCAGGGAAACATTGTACGATTTTGGGATCTTAAGTCGCTTACAATGACAAGCTGTTCGCGAATGAAAATGTGAACACCTAGTGGATGCCATCAGTAGTGGTGCCCAAAGTTTTAATTTATCATAGAGCCTGATGAAAAATACATGTCATACGTGTCAATGTAGCTTTTTCTCACAGGCGTCATATTGTAAAATCTGACATAAAAAAATATATAAAATTGCATAGTGTACACCCAGCTTAAGTCAACACTGCAACTACTTCAACTGCAACTTGCCTAATGTCTGAGATGCATTAATTGTCCACAAAACCATAAAGGTCAATTTCTCAAAACTGAGATTTTTACAACACATAAAAGCTGAATAAATAAACTTTCTATTTACATATCATTTGAGAGACAACCTTGAATTTGAGGAAGCAAAAAAATCTAAATATTGAGAATATCATTTTTAAAGTTGACTGGTTTTGTAGTCCAGAATCACAAATAGTATTTATTGACTTGATACTGTCTTGAGACTTCCACCTGTCAAACTGACTTGTATTTTTGGTACAAATTTATAACTATGAAAGTTGCTAAATGTGCAATTGCAACAACAATGCAAATTTTTACTCAACTGTTACACACCCCTTTTACCAATGGCAGATTGCACTGGCGGTCTTATAGTAAACTAGATTTATTTACACACATTACTGTATGCAACTCTTATTTGCCATCTCATGACAAGTGCTATGACTTTAAGCAGGACTGAAAATGCATGAGATGAAAAATGATATATAATATAGGCCCAAACAGATTTGATTTAGCTAGCTAGTGGGCTGGCGATGTAGTGGAAGTGAAGACCGTACACTAGGACTGCATCAGTAGCAAAAGTACTGAGTGAGAATCAGCATGAATACAATACATATGCATGAAGAAAGGCAGAATTTAGGGTTGAACTAGAATGCATGGTTGTATGCTTGACCTGCTCCTCTTGAACAATCATGCAAACCTTCTGCTTTCAGCGCTATCTCTGTGGTGACCAGCTTGGCTTTCATCAAACCTATAGGCAATTGATCAAGATGTATTCTAGCATTACAGATGGACCAGTGCTCTTTAAGACTGTTTCTTTTTGGAAACTTGTGACTTTGTCTTACCTTTTGCTCCAAACCGAAGTCAAGTGTTTCTATTCTCAGTGTTTATACAATCTGTCACCTGAAATCTCTTTCTCAGAGAAGTCAAACAAATAAAACTGTATTTATTACATGTTAAACCATGTTGTTTATTGCAATATATATTCTATATCACGAAAAATGTACATGCATATCTTCACATGTAAAGCCAGCAGATGTTGATAACTGATTTGATCCACCAAATCGTCACCTTTGAACAGTCTCACAGTGGTCCAGCAGCATTTGTCAAGGACTCCACAAGCTGGAAGTAATTGTACTTGATGTCATATTCCATGTCATACCAGAAATTCACTGCCAAGACAAAAAGAGCAGTTTCATTCATGATTCACGCCAAGTTGGTATTGTTTGCAATATTATTGGCGGTCACATTACCAACCTGCTATGCAGCCGTGAGACTGTCTAACGTGGTGAAACCACAGGGAGGGCAGGTACAACATCTCTCCAGCTTTCACAGTGCAGAGCAGAGGTTTAGCCAGCCTGTAAGACGGATATCGCTCATAATCTGGGTTCAGGGGGTCTAGAGGGATCCAGGGAACCTGAAAAATGGCAGATTATATTTCATAAATATTTAAAAATGCATTTATAACATGCATAATCGTTAATTAATGTAAAATATACAACTGCATTTCAATAAGCATTTATAAATGATATGAACTGACTTCGGTTGAATCTTCCTCATCCACTATTTCAAAGTTACCATCCTCTTTCTGTCTGTATGTCGCTGGCTGGTAGAGCTCTATGTTGAATGAGGAAATATTACACAAGGCCAATAGATAGTCCCGAATTAAAAAGCATTTAGTTTTCAAAAAGCTGGACAAAGAAACGGCTTCTTACCATATGGTATGAAAGGTCTATCAGTCGGAGGAAGCAAAATAAACTCTTTATGTCCAGAGATCACACAGTACAGGTTCTCATAATGATCTTTATGCACTATAGAGAAACAAAATGATCACAAAAATTATTTTTGACTGCATTGCTATTGTCCACAACAATATTTAAAGGCCTGTGCATACATGGATAATGTATTGTTTTACTCACAATTTCTACCCAATAACATATTTTAGAGCCTGGCCTAACTAGAAAAAAATATTTTAGTGATTTACATTACTTTTACATATCAAGAATTCATAGTTTTAAAATGAGGCTTCCTCACATGTGCCCCAAAAAAACTGTCCCAAGGGTCAAATTTTAAATTGAGTGTTTATTCTTTTTTTTAACGAAAGCTGAATAAATAAGCTTTCCACTGATGGTTGTTAGAATATGACCATATCTGGCCGAGATACAGCTATTTGAAAATCTGAGGGTGCACAAAAAAAGTCTAATTATTGAGAAAATCGCCTTTAAAGTTATTTGCAATACATAATACTGATCAAAAAAACTCACTTGATGTGACAGCGGTTTCCTCCCCAAGCCAGAAATTTACAGCATCAGGCTGTTTTCCTAAATTATAAGAATTCAGCCATTATCCTATCAAAGGTACATTCAGGTAGGTACTGAATGGAAAATGTGTGGATTTACCAAGAGCTTCACTCATCCAGGGGATGTGAGTCTGTACGTCTCCCGTCAGCTCCGGTAACTCCTCAGTCAGATTTGAGCATTGCTTCTGAACGTAAAACACACCACAGCTCTTCACCTTCCTCTCAACGATATCCAGCAGAGAGCTGAAGGTCATCTGACGCTCCTCTGGCATCACAAAGCGATCCCCGTTCACGGCATCTGCATATCCGTTTGGAGTGACAGCCACACTGATGACTTTGGATCCCACTTTCTCTCTGTCCAAATATGATAAAAAAAAATTAACAGAAACTTTTTAAAGGAGTACACTTTCAGGCTGACTTGATCATCAGATTGGCTCACCTGAGATATGTAGGGTTCCATTTAGACAAAGCTGGCCAATCACTGAAGGCATTGCGAATGATGCAGGGTTTGTTTGGTCCAATCCAGTCACGGTAAAACTGAAGTGGAGAAAGGGGCCTATCCAGGTATGGCACTGCATCATTCAGATAAAGCTCTGAGGAAGAGAAGACAACAATATCACTGATAGAAGTATTTCAACAAAAAGTCTTGCTTATATTTTTAATGCCATGCAAAAAAAAAACAACAACCTTACACTAACATTTTTTTTTTCATAACAATTAAGCCTTATTTGATATATACATGTATATGTTATGGTGCTGAAAATATTTTATCTATTGCACCAAAATATGTCATTTAACGTAATATCGTGTAAAAAAACGAAATCGTGCAAA
Source organism: Enteromius unitaeniatus (assembly GCA_032359435.1). Taxonomy (NCBI): domain Eukaryota; kingdom Metazoa; phylum Chordata; class Actinopteri; order Cypriniformes; family Cyprinidae; genus Enteromius; species Enteromius unitaeniatus. The sequence goes on from JAUMHI010000061.1 coordinate 2,467,002, forward strand.
TATTCAATTAATACGTCTGTTTTTTATCGTTATATAAATGATTACTGTAAATGTTTAAATGTCAATAATCAGTAAGTGAACTCACCCTGAGCTTCTTTAGGAAAATGTCTTAAGCATTCTTTAATTGCATCCATAACACTATCCACATGTTTTTTTAAATAAAACTAATAACAGTTACTGACTGGTAATTTTTAATATACCACCGTCAGCTTAAAATATTCATAATATACTTTCTTTCCATGCATGCCAACCTATTCATCCTATATAATGAACTATTAATGTTTTAAGAGACGGCTCACATGGACTTCACGTTTAATGTTATGACGTTTGTCTTCCGCTCATGCGCAAAAGAGACTGTTTACAGCGTTGTGTCTGTCTCCCTCTACTGGCCGGAGACTGCAAATATAGAAAAATATATATTTATTTTATGTTTTTAAAATAACGTTGTGTTATTCGTTTATTTATTTTGCGCAAAATGCAACAAAAATATTATATTTATTTTTTGTTTCGTTACAATTTTCTGGAGTTCACTAAAGTGAACTAACTGCTTAGTTTTGATTTGATTTGTCACGCCTCTGTTGAGGAACTTCACACTTGACGCCAATTAAATCACATCCACAGGTAAAGTTACAGCACTGTTATTGAGACGAGGAGACTTTTGCAGATCTTTTTTTTCTTCCAATGGACCTTAAGGAACATGGATGAGGAGGCAGCTCTCGAAAATTACTTTGACCAGACTATTGCTGTAAGTTGTGAAATAAATGGTTTAAATAGCCTACCAGGTCAAATAAATTGTTAGTTGAAAACATAGTCATCATCTTATCGAGATGCAAGCAAAGCTACATGCATCTTATAAGAAAATCAAGAGGAAATATTAAATCTTACTTCATTTGAAACCTTACTACATAAATGGACAATTAAAAAAAATAAAATTAAATGACAACACGACTAAAATATTGCTGTATAGTTTAACAATGCAATTGTTTTTAATGAATGTCCTTGTCTTTTACATATTTATTAATTTGGAAGTTTGTTTCCGTTTACCAACATCTTCTTTCAATTGATATTGATTGAGTTTATAAGTCTATAATGTATCTTTTTTGTTGTTGTTCTCCTAAGGGTTCATCTGATTACATCTTTAAGGAGGATCTGGGCCTACAGGACCCAGCTCCACAGCTCCAAGATTCTACTTTCCTGTCCTCTTTAACCTCTCAAGGGAAAGATCTCACTGAGGACTTGGACCTGAGCTTCTTACCAGATGAACTGGGCACTCAAGATGAGCCATCACAGGCTCAGAATCCCAGCAGGAATGAGGACAGTGGCATTTACCTCGACTGTCCTCCGAGAGAGTCTACAGAGGCAGATACCGACACCAGTAATTCTGCACAAAACGCCTCGCAGTTCAATCTCCCGATGACTCCCATGACCCCTATGACACCCATGACCCCAGTAGCAGAGAGTTCAGGCATCATCCCACAATTACAGTAAGGCATTTCATGGGGTGAAAATGTAAAGAATGCTTATTCTTTTTAACATCTTACGGTTTCATATAGGCCCAGAACTTTATTTCTAACAGTGCTGCTTTTTTATTGGGTTCCATGAAGAACATTTTTATCACCTGTCCAAAATGTTCTTCAAAATGGAAGATTTGATTACACAATAGTCAACATTTGAAGTGCATCAAAACCTTATCATCAAATTTGCCCAAAATGCATGCAAACTTTTTTTAATCCACTTAAAATCTTGACAACTGTATAAAGGTTAGATTTTCATATTAAGACGAAATAGTTATTTTTAAGAACTGTTCACTGAAAGTGAACCAAAAATGTTTTTTCTGTGACATCACTATAAAACGTAAACTTTATTTTAAAGTGTAAAACTGCTTGTAAAGTGCTTTAACTGATTTAATTAAACCCAATGTCTGCTGTAAGTTACATTTTAATAGAAGTATAGAGTGATCAGCCATTGCATCCTAATTTTGCATACTGCATTTCCAAACCTGTTTTTGATCTTACACAGGAATATTGTGTCGACAGTGAATCTTGCTTGCCCTCTGAATCTCAAATCCATTGCACTCCAAGCTCGAAATGCTGAATACAACCCAAAGGTACTTTTCTACTGTGCTAAATCATAGACAAAACACACATTTGTGTAGCTGTTTTGTTTGTAAGTTTGTAAGTTTTGTTGTCATTTATTCTGCATGCTGCTGACATAAAGATAAGTAAAAATAAATGACAGTTTCCATTTGTGGGGGAATTCTTTCTTTAACTTTGTGTTTTAGGTCAATTTTTTTGTCTATTTAGCAGCATAACTCCAAACTTTGCATATGTATAGCGTTTTGCTGCTGTTATAATGAGGATCCGTGAACCAAGAACTACTGCTCTCATATTCAGCTCTGGGAAAATGGTCTGCACTGGAGCCAAAAGGTATACATAATATATATATATATTCAGAACTGTAATGCATTAGGGTAGCACAACTGTTAAATAGATAAATTTAGCTCTGTGTTAGTCTCACATGTGTCTTTTACCCTATATTTGCCTTTCCCTTTTGTTTATCTTTCCAAGCAGTGAGGAGCAATCTCGTCTTGCTGCTCGGAAATATGCCCGGGTGGTACAGAAACTTGGTTTCCCTGCCAAATTCCTTGACTTCAAAATCCAAAACATGGTTGGGAGTTGTGACGTTTGCTTTCCGATCCGCTTAGAAGGCCTGGTCCTCACCCACCAGCAGTTCAGCAGGTCTATACAGGCGTCATCATAAAGTTTGATGGTTACTGGCCCTCAATATAAGTGGCCATGTAACATCTGTTTTCAACCATTTTACCCCCCAGCTATGAGCCAGAGTTGTTTCCTGGATTGATATATCGCATGGTGAAGCCACGGATTGTGCTGCTGATTTTTGTGTCTGGAAAGGTTGTCCTCACAGGTATAGTTGATAAATATATATTTAGGATTGAATAGGTGATGAATTGCTCACTAATGGATCATCTGCAAACAGCTGGAAAAGACATCATAATAAGCCACAAGTAATACACATCATTTAAGATCTTTGAAATATACAAATATTTTTATAGGAAACAAATCTAATCCTAAGCAAATGTTTAGGGAACTATTCCAAGTATTGCATCGAACTTGTTTTGTTGTTATGATTTTTAGGTGCGAAAGAGCGGTCAGAGATCTATGAAGCCTTTGAAAATATCTACCCCATCCTGAAAGGGTTCAGGAAGCAGTAGAAATGTGCTGCATGGGAATATTTGCCTATAACGATGTGCCTCATATCCTTGAGCGGTGCTTAAAAGATCTGAATGCATGAATTAAATCAAATCTTTTGTTAATGTGCTTTGTTTAATGTCTTTGTTAATTGTATGTGTTGTCTGCATTAGTGAGGGCTGCTGAAATAGTAGCATTCCAGAGGTTAAAATGTTTTGTTTTGCCTTATGTGGGCTCTCATATGGAGACATGACCACTTTGGTTATGGCTATGCTTTGTCCCTTTTGTACATGTTACATGCTACTTTATGCAGGCAAATAAACGTTGAAGACCTCTTTTTGCAGAACAACTGAACAACTTTTTCCTTATTCTCTTTGTATATTTTTTTGTGAAATGCACCCCAATGTTCTTAACTTGCATCTTTTATGTTTCACTGTGTATTTGTGTTTGTTTTCGTATCCAAGAATCAAATGTAAAAAAAATATGAAAACGTAAGGCAACTTTCTGTTTAACAAACCCCCCCAACCACAAACACGTGACAAAATATACACAAACAACATACGTCACGTGGTGCGTAGGGCAGACAGCCATAGCGCTCATAGAGATCTTAGGACCAGAACTACTGGTTATATTTTCATATTTCCAACCACAGATCATGTAAATCTCACAGTGACCGTTTCTAAGGGACTTCTGTTCTCAGTAGAGCCTGTGTCATCATGGCTTGTCCCTTATCAGGCGAACCCCGGGCTTTGGGGCCTGGTGAAGATCATCCAGAGTCTGCATCAGAGACCGGGGCGCCTGTTCGACCCCAGCCGCCTCAGCAGCACCTTCAGCCGGCGTGTGCGAACGCTGCTGCCGCGGTCATGGTGGAGGCTCTGGATGATGCAGAGGGTCTGTTTGTAGCCGTGGAGAGGTGTCCGCTCTGCAACACTGCCCGACGCAGACTGACCTGCGCCCGCTGCATTCAAAACGGCGATTTTGTGTATTTTGACGGGAGAAATCCAGAGAGGTGTGTTTTTATTTATGTTTGTTTCAGTTTAAGACGACACTGCATGCTCACGCAGACATGCGGACAGTGTTCAGGGTTGTCAAGCTGAAGTCCCCCTGAATTTGAAGGGTTTCTGGCGTTTAAATGCGTTTTGTGAACACGCTAGATGCAATATTGCTAATTCATGGCCCTTGGATTGAATGCTAAGTTGCTAACTTTGTAAACAAACTGACAACGAAGACGTTTACGCTTTCGCGTTCTCGTCACAAGTCAGTGACTTGGTTATTTAAATACGTTTAAAATGCATTATTAAAAGTGTTGTTAATGGCTTGTTTTAGTTTTGTAAAGAAACTTTGTGGCAGTTTTTGATATGACAACGTGTTGACCTGGTTAGCTTTAGCTGAGTCATATTGCTAAGTGTAACAGTATCATAATTATTATGTTACTATGTGCGTGTATATATATATATATAGCAAATGAAGCCTGTATTACTCATTATATTGTTTTCTGCCACCAGGTACTCAGAAAAGCTTGAAAGACTACAAAAGCTTAAAAATGAAAAGGAGAATCTTCAACAGAGGTAGTATATCAGCATTGTGTGATGCATAAATTAATATTATGCACAAATAATACCTGTCTTTTGTTTCAGAGTCATCATAGCCATGGACAAGAAGGTCCAGGCAGACCAGCTTGTAAGTATTTTTGTGCTTGGTTTTTAAAGTTAAAAGATGAGGAAATCTATGAGCCTGTTTTGTGGAAGTTCTCACAATCATGGTTTTGTATTTTGTTTAACACAGAGGTGGAAAATCATGTCATGCAAGATGAAAATCCAGCAACTCAAAGAGGCAATCTGCACCGGCAATGAAGAAGTGAAGAGTGGTGAGTGTCACAGCAAAAAAAAAAAACGATCCTGTGAGAAAAGGGAAAACATGCGTAAATCACTACTATGTGAGTTTTTTCTTGATTGTTCTTTCAATAGAAAACTTGGATTTTTCTTCTTCTTCTTTCACCGTAGGGAGGGAGCTGTTATTGCGTTCCCAGGAGGAAGGGCAGCGGCTGCAGCGCAGGGCCAGCCGACACCAGGAAAAGAGGGATAAAATTAAGCGCCATAACCAACGTCTAGGTGAACTCCTCGAGAAGAGATGCAAAGAGCTGCAGGGAAGGCTGGAGGTCTTGGCTGAAGTGCGGAGAGATCACATTCTGGAGCTCACCAGGCACATCTTCAACATCCAGGAGGAGAAGCAGGGCAGCAGGTCAGAGCAGATAAGATGACTATAAATATATTCTAATAAACATTACAAATACTACACATGGCCTTGGATGAATATTTAACTGGCCATCCATCCAATCCATTTTAGAATAGTCAACTAGCGTAGATTTCATATGAAAACGTGGAGGGGTAAGGCAGCAGCATTTTGCTGCTTGCTTAGTATAGCAGCCTTAATGTGGAAATTGACATAGCCTAAAATGTGCCTTGTCCATATTTCCTGTACAGTTTTATTGTTTAAATCAACATTAAAACACCTGCAAAATAATACTACTTTAAAAAAAAATACACTACTTTTATTCCTTATTCACATTAAATTGATCAAAATTGACAGTAAAGACAATAATAAAAAAAAAAATTCAAGTAATTTGAAGGTTTTGCGAGATGAAGTAATGGCTGCCATCACCAGAATAAAAATCATTTGTAATGCTTTAATTTTAAAATGTGTTTAAAATGTTTCACAAAAATGTTAGTGCATCATCTAAAGTGTTTCCGCCCTGCAGGGACCCAGCAGAGGCTGAGAATGACCTTGCTCTAACCTCCAGCACCGTCAGTGAACTGGCAGAGGCGAGGAGAATCACCTACAGCTCAGGCCGCTGGATCTGGGACGATCAGAACGGAGAGACAAGCATCAGTATCACCGGGCCACACGTCACACTTCCCAGTAATGGAGACTGCTCCGCCTATTACAGCTGGGTGGAGGAGAAGAGTGGAAATCAGGGGCCAGGTACACAACTTATGGGTAATTACTGTACCTGGCTCTCAAACATTAAATTCATTTTAGAGCTATAGTAAAAGAGTTTAGAGTTTTCAACTTATTTACCATGGAAATAGTTAGAACACCAACCAACCAACCAATTGACCTACTGGTACCTACTGTAAATTAATTGAATCGTTCCCTATGATACATGAACAGTGTTGATTGGGGATGTTGTTATCCGAAATCGTGATGACCGACTGTTATATGAGACTTCTGCTTGGATGGTGATCTGTAATCCCTTGTTTCGGGTTATTCACCGCACTTATTATTTAATATTAAGTCCATGGAATATTTAATTCCCCATTTGAGGGCCTTCTCTGTCCAAAAGTCAGCAAAAACTTTGGATAAGATTTTCACATTGCAGTCACTGTAAAACTCCATTTGTTTGTCCGAGCAACAGTGACTAAGGGGGCGGGGCTTACCGATAGGTCAATAGATATTTCTCAGTGCAGTTATAGTTAACCATAGTTTACATCTTTTCAGAATGCAATCTATTCAATTTTAATGCTTTCTGCTCCTCCTTAAAGGAAAGAAAATGTTTAACAAATCCATGTCACATAATCGTTTTTGTTTTGTTTTGTTTTTGGTATAGAGTTGGACCACATCAACCCGGCACACACCATCAGTGCCGCTCTCTGCTACGCTACACAGCTCATCAATATCCTGTCTCATATTCTTGATGTCAACCTTCCCAAAAAATTGTGCAACAGGTTACAGCTGCATGTTTATGATCTATTATAGTTTTTATTTTTATTTTGAAAGTTTTTTTTCATTTTTACAGAAATTTTACTTTGTTACGTTTCAGTAATTCGGTTGTTTTTGACACTTTTATGTTTTTGTCTATAGTTTTTATTTTTTTAGTTTACCATAGGTTACTATAAATGTTAAGTTACCACTGTTTCACTTTTACTAAATTCTAAAGTTAATAAATGTTTTCCTTAAACTAGATTTCTTTTTAAAGTATTTAATATAAATCTAAAAATAAATGTCCTGTATTCCGTCTTGCCTTTTCTACAGTGAGTTCTGCGGTGATAATCTGACCCGTTACAGATTCACCCGTGCCGTAAACAAACTCAACACCAACATCCTGCACCTCTGCTTTTCACAGGTAAATTCTTCTCAAAACTCAGACCGCTCTGATCTGAGACTTCATATTCTGATCTCACACCTCATGTTTATGTTTGATTCTTAGCATGTCGACAGCGAGCTGCTTCATCCTCACCACACTTTGAGGAATATAATGTTTCTGGTGTCTCCAGCAAACAATAAACTTGGCAGGTGAGAAATGACGTTGTCCTGTTCCTTAGTGAAACAATTGACTTTTATATTGTCTATGATGTATGTTAGTGCCCATTATTTATGGTCCTAATAGATACAATTGCAATAGATAAAACCAAGTGTTGGTAATGTTTTAAACTGTAGTAATAATTCACAATATTATTGTGAATCGCAAATAAATGCAGCCTTGAATGGTAGTATAAGTAAGTTATATAATGGAAAACTAATGTGTTGCAAACATTTCCACTCTTGTTCACTAGAACCGGGCCGTTTGAGGTGAGCGCTGACTTGGAAGACTCTATGGAGTTTGTGGAACCAGAGGCTGCTGGACCAGCGGAGGAGAGCGGAGATGAGGCTGTGACGGATGAAGAAACAGACTTGGGCACAGACTGGGAGACGGTTCCAAGCCCTCGCTTCTGTGACATCCCTTCCCAGCCTATGGATCTGTCCCAGAGCGGCATGCAGGCGTCCCAGCCAGTTGGCAACGCAGGGGGCATGATCTCCTCTGCGGCTGCTTCCGTCACGTCCTGGTTCCGTGCCTACACCGGGCAGCGCTGAGATCCGGTGGATGTGGGGGTGGTTCAGCCGGTTAGACCTATGCAAACACCCCATTACTGTCATCTCCACTTATGTCAGCTTGGCCATTGGGAGAAACAAAGGGAAGTTTCGTCTGACTGCTCATACTGAAAAAATGTGTGCTAGAAACCAGAGTGAAGCATGCGATCTTTAGAAACGACTCCCGTGTGGTTTTATTGCAGGACGGAAAAGTGTTGTGAACTACTTAAGCATTTCGGATCTTTTATAGCTCATGTTATACTGTAGAGTCCACCAGTCAACGTTATCCAGCGTACATTGCCAAATATTTTTATTTGCTCATCGGTGCAGAAATTGTACATTCAAGGCATCGCTTGGACAGTTTGATGGATTGCACCTTTTCACCAGCTCTTCAAAGAACCTTACTGTGTAAATGTTGCTGGACTTGTCTGAGAGAATGGCAGATATTATCGGCGCGTCTTGTTTTATTAGATTATGAATTTACAAGAGGAATTGTATTTTATGGACAAGTAATTATTTTCGCTTTATAATTTCTCAACCAATGCAGACCGCTTTGGGCAGAAATATCCTGCTTCAATATCTGTTGGGAGAGAGGCTGGCTGTCTATTTGCTGAATATGTACAAGTTTATTTTTTCACCATCTTTAGTTGTTTGAAAAAAATACATATTTACTAAGTTGCATTGTAGAAATGTTTTATTTGTATTAGCAGTCTTCTGCAATTAAACAGAATACCTCTCTGAAACGCAATAGGCAATGAAGCATTATTCCTGTATACAGACTAACATTTCTGTATGGTCTCAGTTCCGTTATATTTCTAGCAAAAGACAATTTGACACGTTTCAAACCCTTAAGATTTGCACAGTGGACATTTTTTATACATTTAAATGTGATGGGTTTAGAAGTGTTAAAGGAAAGTTAAACATGCACCCAATATTAAAAAAAGTTCATAGCATTTCTGAAAAAAATATTAAATTGAAGATTCAGGAAAAATGGTTTGTATCAATTATCATAGTATCCACTGTGTTGAGACAAGCTGAATACTATTAGTTTGAGGTATTTTCTTTTGCAGAATATCTAATACATGGGTGAGAAATACATTTTGCAAAGGGTATTATTATTATTGGAAGCAAATCTTTAGAGATATTACAATTCAAACCAACACCAAAATGCCAGAACAAGTCTAAAATGCAAGTTTTTTGAAACCATAATTTGAAAGGACTGACCAAGGCAGGCAGTTTTAAACCATTTACTGCCAGCTAACTTTAATGCTCAGTAACATCTTCCACTCAGCAATGTGCACTTTACACATTTTGCAACATTACATCCATTAACATTCATTTAGGTTAAGTACAGATCCAAAGTTTGGCAATTAAATCCCAGTTAGGATTAATGTGGATTTATAATAATAGAATACAAATTCTATTGTTCTAATCTGTTCTAAGCCAAGACATCCAAAAGAAATACATAACTTTTATTTAACCAACCGTGCTTACACTAATCTAATAGAAAGGCATAATTTAACTGATTAATACAAGTATGCTGTATAAGAGAGAAAAAAAAAAGAGCAGAACATTGGTTACAAATTCTCCAAGATATACTTTATTGAAGTAAAATGCCTTAACAGGCAGAACACAGCAATGTCATTAACAATAGTTTTTAAAAATCTGACACTTTGGAAAACAGTAAATTGCAATGATTTTTTTTTTTCAGATGGTGTTCAGTTATTCACTGTCAACATGGAGAAACTCTCTTCCCACATTCAAATGTTTCCTGTCAAGAAACAATACATCATACAAGGGAGATATCAATACTTAAAATTTGAGAAGAATATGCTATCCGTTCACAGGGGTTTATCATGAGTCCCACTGCAGAACAAGCGCGACCATTTCACATAGATATCTATATACACAAAAAGATAGCATAAAAAGAACAAGGCAACTTACCCCATATTAAGATTAAATGCATTTCACTCCACACTCGTGCCATCATTCATCACCCTGTTATGATATATAGAGGAATCTGTGCTATGTACAATGTAAACATCTGGGCTCAGAACAATCTCAAAAAGTCAATCCCATCAAGTTGCGAAGTCATTTCGCCACCTAACATCCCAGGACTTTTTAGCGGTACTACGAGATGATAACGGGAGATGGGGAAATGGAGCAAATGCATCAGTAACTCACTGTGCCCTTGTTTAAAGATTCCCTACTGGCCAATGAGTTAATCACGTATGCAAGTACGATGTGAGATAAACAGAACTGTAAATGTTCAAAAACGTTTAACATTGCAGACTAAGTCAACATCAGTGCAGGAAATACAGTCAGGGTGTGTTATGAATTCAGCACAGAAAAAGGATGGTCGTTGAACTGAAAAAATAAGTTAGTCATTAATGCTTACTCGAAGTAAAAATCATCAAGCAGTACCCAGATAGAACTCTGCAAAATTCAATCTTTAAAAGGTTAAAGTGCAGAACAACATTAAGGACCTGAGGAGGGTTTTGGACGGGGGGATTAGTTATTGGTTGGCAGAGAGGAAGTTCAAAGACCCAGCAATTCTTATTAGTTTCAGCAACCTGGTTGTAAGCACTATACATTAAAAGCACACATGCTCATTGTTAACACACAGCCCATTCACACTAGCTACTCTCACTTATACACAGGCCTCAGAAATAAAATCACACACTGCAGCGGTCTTTCTGGCACACTACAGATCCTCATCAGTGTCCCTGCTTTTCTTGTAAATTGGCATGTTGATGCTGTGAAAGGCAGGGACCCAACGATTGTCGTGAAGTCCAACATTGCAACCAGGTGCGTCTTTGTGAGATCTGCGGCAGCACATCCAGTAGCCCGGGCCATATGGTAGCGCCTGGCAGTAGGGCTTATGATGCCAACGGCAGAGCGAAACATCACCACGGTCATACCGCTTCTTACACTGCTTGCAGGGATCGTCTTTGTAGCGTGGATCACTCACCCAACGAGAGTCCGCCGGCCGTACGTTGTAACTCTCAATGATAAATTTGAAGTAATGGCAGGTGCACTTGAGGGCAGCCAGGCTCTCAGTAGGCAGCAAGCAGAAGATCTTTACAATGATGTGATGCGGCAGGAAAGCCATGTATTGCTGAGGCTCCAAAAGCAGCTGGATCTTGAAGCGAGTTTCAAGAAATTCATGAGACACTAGGCGGCGTAATGGAAAAGGCACAGGCTCCTGACTAACTATCCAAGTCTCTCCTCTCTCTGTCTCCTCAAAGGTTTGAGGATTTTGGTTAGCCACAAGCACATCCTTGATCTCCTCTCTGAAAGACACTGAAGTGTCGACAGAAAGTTCAAGGTCCTGGATGTGAGAAGGCTCTTTGTTCGGTGATCTGCCCTTTGATGGGGAGGGCAGGTGATGCTCCTTCAGAGACTGAAGAGAAGATTTGGCAAAGAACAACATGCCTGGTATCGGTTCCTCACCGCACTTTGAGATGGCATTCTTTGGTGAGGACTGCAGAGTCTCAACAGCTGTGCTAGTTTCCACTCTGGAGATACAAGAACGTTGTACATCCTGGAATGCGCAGGTGTCAAGACCACACTGTGAGATCTCTATCGATTCAAGGGTTTTAGGTGGGGAACTCAGTTTGTCCAAATCACTATCCAGTTGCTGTGGGACACTCTCAACTTTAGAGTCCAGAGGGACAGTAGGTGACACTGGTTGAGAAGGCAGCGGGTAGGGTTCTGACCCTGCCAGAAGCACCCGCCCCACCTTCCTCCGTAAGCTATTGTTTCGAGAGAGGTCCCCTCCACCTTCCCGGAGGCTTTGTCTGCTCAGACACTGCGACTCCAACTTGGCCACCATATCCAGAACTCGAACAGACTCTCCTTCCTCTTCCTGGACCTCCAGCTTTTCTGCAACCTTGGACTGCTGCTCTGCAGGCTGAGGGATGGTCCCAACTTTGGATAAAGTGATGGTGCTGGTACTGCGTAAGGATGGGACTTTGGAGCTCACCTGTTGGTCGCTGGCTCTTTGCTCCAAGTATGCCACCATCTCCACCACAGAAAGTGTCTTTTCATCTTCTCCCTCCGTTCTGACTGCATCATCAGCATCTCCTTTGAAAGGATCGATGTTCTCATTGAGGGTCTCCTGTTGCGATACTTTCGGTATTTCAGTCTTTGGGGAAGAAGGTTCCATACTTTTTGACTTGTCAGAGTTTCCAGACCTTCTCCTGCGTTTAGCCACAGACCAGTCACCATCCCAGCAGCCTTTGTTTTTAATGGAGACAGTCCACAGCTCTGGGGCAATGGCTTCTGTTTCTGAGGTGTTTTCAACAGCACTACTGCAAGTACTGCCACACTTCTGAGATGCAAAAATTGCGATTTTCTCTTTTGTGTTCCCAGGTTTAATGACAGCCCATATATCCAAAGATCCTTCTGCATCTTCTGCTTGGTAGATCCTAAGTGAGCTTTCATTCTCCAAACCAGTTGGAGGTGAGAGCAGAACTAAAGAACTGGTAAATGTTTTGAGAGGGGATGCTCTGCTCTTGCGGGCCCCACTAACTCTAGTTGGTGCATTGCTCCCACTGCCACATCGGAGGGTGTTGGTGGAAATGACACTGAGGGGACACCGGTTGGCTGTGCCGTTGCCAGGTGATCCCATAAGCCCACAGGCCTGGCGAACGCCCCACTCTTTCCTGAGCACTCCCTGCTGGTCGGCATGGAGGCATCTTGTTCCATCGTGCACAGACTCCCGATGTATTTCTTTATCTTGCGGTTTGGGGTATGGCTTGAGGTGCATGGTTGTAAACCTAAGCAAAAAGGATAAAAGAGAGAATTTTAAAACAAATACAAGGTGTTCAACTAAACTTGCAACTTGATTATATCTTAAAAAGGGTTAAAAAAAAACAAAACTTGCCATCCCATGTTTTCAATATTATAGGAATATAGGACGAATGGGATTTGGCAGCCATTGGCACAAGAACACCAGATAATACCTTTTCTCAATCTGACTTGTGCTGCAACCTAATTGTGTATTGTTGTCCCCTAGCATTATCAACACAATTTTCAAGTTTAACACCGCAAAGCTGCTTTGACAACCTGTTTTGCATAAAATGCTATATAAATAAAAGGTGACTTGGCTTGAAGCCTGAAAGTCCATGTTTACTACAAGTTGTCCAACATGAAAAAAAGCAACATATTCTGCTGAACATTCTTCGGTGTTAAAAGATCATGCATGTTAACTATTCTCAAGGGTGCACGTCTTTAATCAATGAAAAACTCAATACCAAAAAGTGATTTCTTTTGTGTGCCCATTTTATAACGTGCAACTTTATTCATTACAAATTGTTCATGCATATTAGATATAAAACTAGAATAAATAGCACAAAATAATCTAGAGATGAAAATTCCAGAATCTGCTGGTGCAAACCATCAATGCAGCAGATTTGTAGCAGTGCATTTACATGTGATTACATAGCACGTGCAAAATGGCAAATAACTCCTCAAGCAGAAGAAGCATCACCACAGGGAGCACAAGGGCTAGCTGTTCCCTTTGGCCCTTAGGCTGACATAATAGGAGCAGAGCCACCCAGGTCCAGACACAGCTGGGTTCTTACACAAGCACTCAGCTGACACGGACCCAGCTGCCCTACAAACAAGCCTGTGGCACCGCCAAAAGCAGTATCTACGTGTGGGAGGGCTAAACTCTCACAGACACAAGTGCATATAAGGCATTCTTCCACGGCAGATTCAGACCTGATAAAGCGGTACTGGGGATTCTCACGTGACTTAACATGGGATGGCATTTGGACAGTGTGGACAGTTATTTCAAGTGGGAGTGGGAGGTAACTTGCTTGTGAAAGGGGAGGGGGAGGGGGGAGCGTGGGCTGCAGCCATTCATTGGATGGTAAACATGGAAAATGGCATGTCCATTGACAAGTGAGAATACCATTTGGTGTGTCCTTGGAAAGCTTGCATTGACCAGTAAATCTCCTTCTGTGCCAACCTGCCTTTGTGGCAAACAGCAAGAGAGGCCAATCTGTAAAGTCAGAATCATTTTGTTGAGCTGGTGTCTTGAACAAAAAGTAGGACAACACAAAAGGCAAGTCAACAGTGGCTTTGATTGTCCATGGATACAGGCACGCTCACATTTCCTGGTACAACCCTGCCTCGGACTTCCCATTCTTGCCAATTTCTTTTTTTTTTGTGCTAGCAAAGTTCAAATACCTTAGATTATCTTTAGAGGTAGGCCCACATAATGTCAGCAACTGGACAATTTTGGTCCGGAAATTTTTAAATCATCCATTTCCCACTAGCATAATGAGCGCTAATGAACCACAGATTTGCTGTTGGCTGCTGATCGAAACATTTCTTAAATTTCGGTATAGACTGGTACTGAAGTCAGTACTTCACTAGGTTAGGCATAAAGAAAAAGGTAGTCTAAATTAAAAAAAGTCAGCGCTGAAAACAGGAAGGTAACAGACTGAGTTAGCTAGCTTCCCCCCTTTGTTCATTAAATAATTGAGGTTAAACATCTAATTTTACTTATAAGTTGATAATTGACAAAATACCACATAAAAAAGTACCATAGAACTGTACTGATTTACTTCAAAATCTCTAACGAACCTCCCAGTTTGCTGAGAAAAACACTGCAGCACTATTGCTGGACAGGAGTATGATTACCCTGGAGGCACGCCAGCTCCTATCTGGCTCTCAAAGGCTGATTTTTACCCATTACACAACCTGGCAACAATATAAAGCTGCCGCCCAGTCCTTGCCCTAAACGCACCCACAACTCAGAGTTTCCTTGAGACCACGGGCCAAAACACATGTGTGAGCTAATGATAATTTGAAGGCAAAAAAAGCACAACAGCATTATGTAAAAAGAAAACAAATACCCACAAGTGAAAAGCAAAACATCACAATGACTAATGTCAAAGGATGAAGTGAGCTCATAATGAAATCAGCACAATGCTTCAGTTAACGGATTTGTTTGCTCCCCTCTTCTTGTAAACGCTCAAGACTTCCTCTAAAAGAGGCCTGCCAGAGGACCTATCCAACTGATGGGGATGGAGGGGGGAACAAAAAAGGATGAGGTCACGATTATGAAGTCTACTTTGCTCCAATTATGTCGCAACACTCTGTTCTTCCTGAGGAAAAGGCTGAGCATCTGGGTCTGCACACTTCGCCACATGTGTTGCCGCAGTCTATAGCTCAAGTAGACTAGTGAGACAAGACAACAGTGGGGCAATTAAAACATGAGATGGAAACAGGATCTGTGCAGCTAAACAGCTTGATTTTCTCCACCCCACAATATGTAAAATTTAAGATTTATTTTTTTACGGGCATATTAGGAAGGGAAACTCTCTACATGAGCACCATGGCTCAACATGCACTAACAGTTCTGCCACAGCTCAACACCAAATGAATGGCAAATCTATCTTGTAAATGTCTTTAAAGTTTTTGTTATGCAAACATATTTGTTGGCTGTCACGTCCAAACAAATTAACTCCCTGAATAGAGGGCGACATCCGTGATGATGAACAGATGAAAGTGGATTCATTCTATCCAAACAAATGCGAGTGAATTACTATAAAATTACCCTCTAAATGTGTGATGTCATGTATAGGCTTGAGTGCAGTAAGTACTAATTACCTCCAGACTGATGGCGGATTGGAGGCTCGTAACCGTGGTTCCCGGTAAGGGGTGGGGTTGCAGTAACTGATAGTTTCACATTTCTGAGGCATTAGGCTCCTCCCTCCAGTACGAGCGATGTCTCCCAACTGAAGGGCTCAGGACTCCAGCCTCACTGCAAAACAACATTGATGGACAAATTTGAGAACAGTTTGCCTTTGCAACTTGTATACACATGTACAGAGTCTATACAAGGACAGTTTTGAAACACAAGACCCTTGCAATATAAACTTACTACCAACTATAGTATTTTATAGAATTGTTAAAGTTTATAGCAGATTTTTTTTATTGGTTTGTACAATAGGGTAGTTGTACCAGCAGTAAAAGTGTCCATTAAAACAGCTGAATCCATCTAAAGGTTTTTTTTAACTTTTTTAAAAACACTTTCAGCTAACCCCTCTCACTTCTCTTTCTGTGGTCTCACAGTGTCTCTTGTACATCATCTCTGTACTAGCTCATATTTGGTACTTTTCTAAATCACTTCTGCAACCAGCAGCACTTCACAAAATGGTTTGTAAAACTTAGCTGTAGTAATTTGTAAGAGACATTTTTAATGTCTGCTACAAATGTTTTAAAATACTATAACTTTATATTTTCATACCCGTGTAGGTCATATACATAGTACAAACCTAATCAGTACACATTGATTTTTGCCCTTTATCTCACCTGATTAATTTTTCATTATAATGCCAATTTAGGAGAAAACACTGAGGATTTCGCAATCTGGCACAAACACATTTTCTTGCACCTGGTTTTCATGAGCTGATGTTTGAAAGTTAGCAGCATCGTGTTGTACATGTAAATGCACTCCATGACCGCTTCAGGTTTTGAAAGGTTCTGCAAACTGACTACTGATGAACAAAAACACTCTGACAAAATTGTATAATCTATACATTTACATTCTCAGTACTCAGTACAATACTAAGTACCCAGAGTATTTTGTAGTGGTAATTTTAACCATGTCTACAAATGGTGTGCCTCAACAGAACATGAAACTGTACATTCCAATGAGATGTCGTGGTTATGGCTGTGATGCATTATGGGGTCTTATGGCAATTATGGAGTATTTCATGTCAAAAAGAATTAAGTCATGGTCACAGAGGGACAGAAAGACACAGAGTGTCTTCCACTGCATACTAAAGTTCAAGTTTGGGTAACTCTACCTTGCAAATTTCCACAAGACATTTAAACAATACATGATAGATTGACCTTGTGGGTAAAATTCAAATCTGTTTAATTTGTGTGAAGTGTGAGTGTGAAAAATCTGATGAAATTGTACATGCACAAAGCCTAGCGTGAGCACAGTTTAACTTAAAATCGCCAATGCAGTATACAGCAAGCACTTGTAAGAGTATAATCTTAAAATAACTAGGCTGTATGGCAGACACAGAAACCTAGATAAGAGACAGAACACTGACATGAGAAAGCTTTAATAACCTGAATTGGCAACAAATTGGGTCACAGGCACAGCACTATTTTGTTAAGAAACTGTCAGATAAAATCCACAATTCTACACCATCAACCACTATCTTACACATGTAAAAAACAAGACTACATAAATGAGCTGCAATAAAACTGATAGTATATCATGTCAAATGGTTTTCACAATCTGAAGGACAAACTACAGTTTACATTTTTATGACAGACATAATGTGGAAACATAACTAAAACTGCATAGATAAGTGAATGTGAAGTAAAGCTAAACAGAACACATGGCTCTGGATTTCTTATGCCCATTCTCTCTCCAGGGGCTAGAAAAGCAGCCAAGCAGTTTGTTTTCAAAGAGATACTTCAGCCATGAAAGGTGGATAAGGCTGAAAAAAGATGTTTTTGGAACATTATTCCTGGGTCCCATCCATAAGCCCACAACGAAACACAGGCTAATAAAACGGACACTGGCTGAGCTCACCACTGAGGACAAGATTACATGGTCTCAACGGAGAGACCAAAACAAAGCAGAGATAACTTAATTTCCTCTTTCTATCCGTGCGTTCAGAGTACTAGCATGTTCATGCAGCTCCTGAGGCAAATTTTAAAACCGAGCAACCACCTAAAAGACTGCTAGAAGCCAGCGCAGTGTCAAAAAAAATGATCCGTATAACAATGTCAATGTTTTCGAAATAAGTGTCTGTGACCGTTTTGTACATGCGTGTCTTTTATGTTTACTCACGTGCATCCAAGCTATTCGGCAAGTCAATGCATTGTAAATTCCTCCGCTCCGACATTTGCACAGTATTCCATTACAGAAGATAGTATGTACACAGTCTTCAGCACAGCACGTGGTTTTATTGGTCTGACTGACACCCTCCAGAATTACACCTAAGCAGCTGTGATTGGCCGGGACAGGAGGGCTCCTCTTACAAGCACGTGTGCGTCTGCCGGAGGAAATAAACGCAGGTCTGATAAGGAGCCAATGGGCTATTCAAGATCCCTGCATGCCTATAAATGGCAAAGATAATCAATACTTTTGGGCCTTCGCTGAAGAAAAGGGTCGGAGCGCAGAATCTGCCTGCACGCATCTTACAAACTTTATGTGCAACAATGCAAGCAAAACAAGACGTGACACAAACACCGCCACACTGAAATACACACACGTAACTGCACAATGCACATACAAAATCCTTTAAAGGCCAGAGAACTTCTCATATCGCACTTCCTTTACCTGAACTTGCTCGCGCTTTCCCAAAAACAATGGCACTCATTCAAAAGGAGAGGTGGGGCGGCTGCTAGGCTTACACAATGCCATTTCCAGACCGTCTAAAACAGACCAGCTGCTACAATAGCTTTCATAGATCTTTCCAGATCTCAGGCCCTGTTAAAACGTAAGAACATAAATCAAAGAACCACGCATCTCTCACGGTACAGCCTCCAAAAACTTTCAGCTGCTCTTTCAAACAGAGGAGCCTTTGAGTTTGTAAAATGTTTCTTAGAGCGTTTGGTACAAACCAAAGGGGATATAAATACATGTCATGCTCAGAATTTAACTCGTATTACTGCACACTGCAAAGTCACATGAGCTTACGATGCATGTTTAGAGATATAATCATTTTTAATTCAAAATTTAAAAAATTCTAAGTTGCAGTTGCAGAGCAAATTGTTAGTCAAGAGAGATTCAACTGTGGTTGATAATAGTCCCAATGCAGTCATCACACACGTAGTACTGAGAGATACAGTATTCATAATAGCATGCAACTATTCATATAAATAAACAGAGTGAAAATATACTGGTCTTGAAAAAGATGCTATTTGCTATCAAAATAACCACCCAAACAAACAAGTGCATAGAAATAAGCATTAAAATAAGCCTTGTCATAACATTTAGCCCACCTAAATACACTGCAGCAGACTGTTTTTAAGCAAAACTTCCCTTCCTCAGAAACGCTGAAGCAACTGAAGTGAAGTTTTCTATTTCAAATCCAGCAAAGGGAGTCAATGCATTTTTCAATGCACTTGGCATATGGACAACATCCACTTTTATATTTGATTTGGTTCACTTTTAAATCAAAGCACTTGGGAGTTTTCTTTCCCATAACTGAGCTGTGGATGGTTTGTGGAGCTATTGTGCAATGATTTGCCTTCTTCTCAAGTTGCCTTCCTGCACGTTTTTGACTCACAAACAAGCTTGCGATTATCTTTGCCCTCTCTGTCCACTGCTGTTGTGATTGCTGTCTTAACACATTGGTAAACATGCTTATGTTTAATAATTAATAAACAATCATCTTAGATGTCAATAATAAGACTGTGATGTCAAAATCAACTACAAACGTGAAAGCCGAAACACTCAGAAATGGCATCAATTTTAAAAGCAACTTTATTATACAATTATAATGAAAAACGTGTTTGCTCCCAAACAGACTTGTGTACCTATTCAATGTTTGCACATGATATCACAATACTTTATCTTGTGGTCCAAGAACCAACCAGTTTTAACCACTCAGCAGATTGAACTTCTTTGTAAGTGGTCAACAGTAGTTCAGCAAACTGACAATAAAAACAAATCAATCTGCCTCAAAGTCCTTAATGAAGACATCAACAAACTACCTGTAGATCCTCTGATTTCCCAACACCCATGGCTATAAAAATCCATCTCTCAATAGATGTACACACATGCTCTGGAACTGCTTCTGTGGCACTTTGAGCGACCATACACGATAAGGGTGTGTGCATGTGCAATCATCCTGTTGCCAAATACTACGCCGTTACTCTGACACCATACTAGGATAGTTAGGTCAGGTCAACAAGCATATCAACAGCCCAACCCAGAGTAACCAGCCAGGACAAGCAGCATAAAAATACAGCACCAATACAAATGCATTGCATTGCCGCAGACAAAACCAGGCCTTTGAACGGTCTTCGCCTGCTGAAACCCGATACGTGTCGAACACACCTTACGCAGTCGGCTTTTCAAGATAAATTTGTTGCCATTGTAACCGCTATCTGTCTTCTCTCTCGCGCTCCTACTAAATCACCACTGTCATAAATGTCTGTAATGAGCAGACATGTGAACACAGCCGTATGATCTCATTAAGAAGGTGTGCCAGCTACGCTAATGGTCTTAGTAGAGTTCAACAGACTGTCTGCAATGAGTCCTTCCCTGTGGAATGTTTTGAGTTTAGCATGCACAAAAATATACTCTAAAGTGAGCTCTAATGTCAAACTTGTATGTTTATATAAACTGCCATTAAAGGTTGGGGTGAGAAACATTATGCTTTTGAAAAAAAGTCTTAAGTCTGCATTAGTAAAAAAATATATATATAATAATAATTCACAATATTTTATTATATTTATTTATATATATATTTATTATATTATATCATCATTACAATTTAATAAGCGTTTTCTATTTTAAAACTTTAAAAAAAAACTTTTTTCTTTTTTAAAACATTAAAATGTAGTTTATTCTTGAATGTTCTCCATTATTCCATTAGTGTCATATGATCCTTCAGAAATCATTCTAAT
>JAUMHI010000061.1:2510533-2537534 GCA_032359435.1 Enteromius unitaeniatus
TCTACATTTTAGAAAGAAAAACGATGATAGATTACATAAAAATATTACAAACAATTAGTTAATAATTAGTTATATAACATATATAATACAATAAGTCAGATTTTATGTTAACTTAAAATAGAAGTATATACACGGTACATAAAATACACCATGATTAGAAGGTTTGCATTAGAAGGTTTAAATTACATTAGAACTACAAATCCATGTGGTGCCTAGGTAAGATACTATTTAAGGGATTATATCAAGTTTCCTTACTCTGTTGGGTAAACTAACAGGGCTGAAGGCAGCTTAGATGCATGTAGCCTAGTTGTGGGCAGAGTACCCAGCATTCTTCTATTTAGTCCAATCTGAGATAACCGAAAGATGACAGAGGCATGCTGGGAGTTAGATTACCCCCTCGACCTTATCAGATTCTTAGCGTCTTTGGCTAAGGTGGATCTTGAAAGCCATTAGCCAAATTAAAAAGCTGTTTGTTTTGATTGTACAAGCAGTTATACCTACAGATTTTTCTGGCTGATAGCAAACTCGCATATGGAAGGATCATGGGAAGATCCACTAAACTACCAGTGTTTTTTGTACCACAACAAATATAATTATATTTTACCTGGGGTTATGAATTTGAATATATCTACCTACCAGTATGACCGATTCACGAACCAATTACTTGTTTTTTAGTGAATCACACAGATATACAGTAAGGCCAGTGTATCACGATTAACAACTAATCGACTCTTATGAGACGGTTCATTTTAGTGAATCAAAACATACAGCATGACCAGTCTAATTCCTAAACTAATGACTCTTGAGTCGGTTTGTGAATGAATTAGAAACACCACGTGTCACAATTGTAGTCTAATCCCAGAACTATTGATTCTTATGAACCAGTTCTCTTACTGAATCATTTACAAAGACGAGCTAGCCTCAGTCTGAATTGAACCCAACAGAAGCTGCTGAATAAACTTATCAAAGCCTATCATTTGCTTATTGAACTTCAAATTATCATTATTTTAAGTGATGTTCTTACCAACATTAGTAGTTTTTGTGTCAGTAACATTGCTACTATGGACTGATTGTCTTTATGATACTTTTATAAAGATACACACACGTGGATTTTTGTGCACTTGTAAATTAAACAAGACTCTTAAATTATTCAAGGCTCTTTACTATTTAAAGAGTATAGGCTCTTTACTTTATTATTACATTCAATGGCATTACTGCAGATTTTTGATCACTGGAGATTGTTTGAAGAATCTGAACTCAGCATAAAACACAAACCACCTACTGGTGTTGATGACAGTTCTATGGGCCAGTCTTGCATTGCTTTTAGCACAAGACTGAAGTAGATCACTAAAAAGACCACTCACTGAACAATTAAAACAATTAACTATTGCTATAAGGCTATAAGTCATGCACTGTTCTCCTTAGGGTCGTCGTACGATGGCAGATCTTACTGCATAATTGAGATTAACAGAGACTTTGCCCCTGACTTCAGCACTATAAAGTACTGTGAATTCTGTGGTTAACCAAGAAAACTATAAAAGCTGGGGACACAGAGCGACTGGCTGGCTGGTCGATGTTCTTGCAATCGATCATGAGAGAACATTATGAAAACACACACATGCCAGGGTCAGAAGCTGGGGGGAAAGTTGTCTGCCTCTAACTCCTTTCATTTCACGCTGCTTTCATTTCCTGTCTGGGAGAACAGTGCTGAGTTTCTTTTCAGCATGCTCAGCTGAAATCTATAATATTTTATCAGTACGAATGAGTTTGTGCAATTAGTAAGTATAGGAAAACCTCTTTCATGAAGCACAGTGGCTATCTGTAAAATGACTTTCCATATACGATTATGCGGTATGGGTGGTTAATATAAATGGGCGCGGTTTGTGAGTGATGACATCACCACTAAACACAGACGATGGAAATCAGACCGCTGGCCTATAAAGAGGTTTATAGAGTGAATAAATATGGTATGGGCTCTGTAATATTTTCAGACAATCAATCAAAGTGAACTAAAAAGGAAGGTTCCCTTATTTTCATTTCATACAGGGAGCATCACATGAGTTCACAAGACATATGCTCACAGTATTATTTACACAGATGTGAGGTTCTTACAGGATTTAAGGCTCATACATAAAAAAAAGGGCGGTTAATGTTTACTGATGCATGAACTAACAAATATGCAGTTTCTTCTTATGGTATACATGAGAATGAGAAACCATCAATGAGTCATATGCATCCAGGATCAGAATCAGAGAGTTTTATTGCCATCTTTGGAAATGAAGCTTCCAGTGCACACATACATTATTCTTAATAAACAAACTGTGTTCCAAATCACAATGAAAAAAGCATAATAAAGGTGTCTAGATTGTACAAAAAAGGGCCTGTTTGTAATGTGTATTTCCATTACCACACTCCCATCACCAGCCAAGTACTTACTGACTTCTGACTTTTGAATATGCATACTACATATCTACATCCTGTAGACTGACTGAAGCAATCCTCAACTTTCCATCTAGCTGTTTTTGTATTAAAAGTGAATTGCAGTTAGTGATGAATCATCAGGGCTCCAGCATAGGACCCAAACACATTCTCAGACAATCTTACTCAGACTTACTCAAACAGCGAGTCTCGTTCCCCTAAAAGGCAAAAGGCCTTTTATAAAAGGAGCTGACAAGACGTTGATAAGTGTGTTTCTAAAAAGGAACAGCCACACTATGGTTTATTCAGGACAGTGTCATCACCGAGCCATGCAGTGCAATTAACATCCATGTGTGAATGACCTCAAATTAGAGCAAATAGGTTACACGACAATAGATTTAGGGTAACTACTTTATTAAGTGGCGGTTTCCGAAATAAAAAAAAAGGATTTTGTTTTCATAGTACTTGTTATTCACCCAAACATAATGTTGCACATGTGATTCATTAACTTGCAGATGTTTACCCAAAGAATTGCCAAGACCTGTTTTTGTTTACCAGACGAAAAGGCAATGGCCCCTCTCATCTTTGTCCCTTTCAAGCCACCCATTCGCGTCGCCCTGAAATATCAACAGGTTTTATTCCCAATGTTAACAATGCTTTAAAAGTCTCAGACAGACTTGAAAAGAGCACTCCGAGTGGGGTCGGCATCTATCAATCAATTGTAGACTTGTGCAATACACAAAAACAAAGAGGCAAATAAATGTCTAGCAGTAGCTTGTTTCTTTACAAAATCATTTTTGTGCAAGAATAATTGGTAAATATTTAATTAAATTCCAATGCTAACCCACTCCAGACTGAATTCATCCTCCACTATAATTCGATTTAATAGTGACCATCTGGTTGTCAACCCCTCAAATCCGCATTAAGCGAGACCCACTGGTTAAAAGTCAAGTGATTGACATGCACATTGAATTTGCCTCTCTTTCATGCTGACAATAGCTTGTAGCCAGACACAATATCTCATTTGTCCAAAATTCAATGCCAGCAGCATTTCCAGCCGACGTCTTGTTTGTGAATGAAAGAGGGCTGCAAACTCTTGCTGTTTTACTTTTCTTCTGCAGGCTCGCCAGGGTCTGCAATGACAAAGTGGATGTCACTTGTCAAACAGATCCACTGTTTGTTCACAAAACAACAGCGCTGCTTATTATGGCTTTGACAGTGGGAAGCAAGAGCTAAAAAAAAAGCTCAAGTAAATTTGGGGAACAGATGAAAAATAATAAGGCCATAGGGGGTAAATTTTGACTATTAAAAAAAGCCGAATTGTTTACCAAGGCTGTTTAGCAACAGAGCAAACACGCATGTTTTTCATCTAATGCAGTTTTATAATAGCCTAAAATATATGAGCCATTAAAATCAGCACATACCCAGTACCCTCAAATCAACTTCCAGTATGAATAAATAATAATTCCTCTGTTCGAATCCCAGACCGCCAGCCCATTTATAATTTCACGCCGTCTCCAGTCATCGTGCGAAGAGGAAAGCTGCTTGTTTTGACAGATTGGGTTGCTTTGATGCATACTTCAGTTGTGGTGGATTTTTGCAGCTGCATTGCATGTTAAAGTAAACAGTGGACTTGATAAGATCTTTAGAGATGAATTTGCAAGCAGGGTCTCTCAAGCAGCTGGAAAGTATAAGGGCAGAGAGGAATGCAATAGCATGACTTTTGCTGCCGTGCCACTTTGTGGGGCAAAATATGGACAGCAGGAGAGATATTAGAAAACGAAAGTGTGGAGGAATGGTATTGGCAAAAATGTAAATCATAATGAGAACCATAGTGTTGTCTGAAATTCCAAAGGATTCATAATCCAACCTGGTCTCATAAAAACACGTACTTGTGCAACACCGGTTTTCCATACCTTGCTGCACGTTTCGCAGCAGTTTCAAAGAGAAATGTCCACTGAGTTGCGCTAAAACACAGGTTCAATATGTGAACTCTGGCACATTTTAGTACATTGATATAGATACATATAGCTGTGTTTTTATTAAGTTGTTTCAGTTATGTATTTCAGCGGTTCAGAATTTAGATATCCAGGGACTGTTGCTAAAAGCTAATGCTCCATCATGTTGGAAAATATGCTCTAAATATACCAAATTCAACCCTAAACCTACCAATAGTTTTAACAAATGCAAAATTGATATAAAAATCAGAATCAGTTTTCAAATCTCCCAGCATATTAATATTGTTTTGAAGTCATAACATGATATTGTTTAAGTAATTGTGCGAAAATGATGCTTT
The DNA here is from genome assembly GCA_032359435.1 of Enteromius unitaeniatus. Lineage (NCBI taxonomy): Eukaryota > Metazoa > Chordata > Actinopteri > Cypriniformes > Cyprinidae > Enteromius > Enteromius unitaeniatus. The sequence continues at coordinate 2,515,248 of JAUMHI010000061.1, forward strand.
ATTAATTAAAATTTTTATATCTTTATATATACTTTTAATCTAAATTTTGTGAAAAAAAAAAGATATATCAGAATTTAGTGTTCATTTTTTTGGAAACTGTACTTATTGGTAAGTATTTCGTGTCTCGATAAAAAGTACGTCCAGGTATGCCATTGGAGCAGGTAAAATTCACAAATGCAATCTTTATAACCCCACTTAATCTCCCAGACAAAAATATGAGTTTAAATCAAGACTTTTGCTTAAAGTAATAATAAACCTAAAATGTAAATGTTGTCATTATTCACTTAATCTGTTTTTGGATAGACTGTTTCTTTAAAGCTTCTCAATGTTTCTTCTTAATAAAGAAACCCCAGTAAAACCCCAGTTTCAGAGTGTCAGAAGAGATCTCAGCAATTTCGGCAATCAAACTATTTTAATATAATTTCTCATAACGTAATTTCGCAATTACAGTATCTCAACCACTGTGTCATTTCTGTCTATTGTTATTTCTCCAGCATAATTGTATGAGAAACAACTGAGAATGTTGCTAGAATTTTTCCTCCATGTCTGGTTTCCCTCCATGATGTCAGGTTTGATATTGTCAAATCGCCATCTGAACACAGAGGCTATGGTCTGGGGAGAATGCATGACCAGTATCGTTTTCCCATTGAGCTCGGCAAAGACATCAGGACATACATAGGAATGAAAATAGACTGAACGGGGGTCTAGAGGGTCCGCTGGTTCCAGCTCATTTGGCCACATATAGCAGTCCTGGACCTCTCTGCTTCTATATAGCTTCAAGGTTAACAAGCTGTCTGGAGCCGTTCTGTCTGCTGTCCACCTGAAGCTTCATACAAAGCGGCTCTCTGGGAGATAGAAAAGATAAGAGTTTCAGTCCTATAACCAAAAGTAGCCTTTCGTGAGAAACAGGCTTAAAATGTGCTTGGCTCTTCAAACAGAAGTATGGGTAGTAACTTAAAAAGGTTTGATATTGCAACGTGTAAGATATTTTAATAAACAAAAAGCAGCTGTGCATTCCACAAATTCATTATGGTTTGGCTTCATATTACTTTTAAAAAACATTAAAATTTATAGTTCCTAAGAACAGGTGATTTAGGGTAAACTTTAGATAAGTCCTTTGAGTTATGAGTTAGGCCTGTTAACTGATGAACTTTCATTCAAAACAATTACAAAATTCTAACCTATCATTGAAATAAAACAATTGAAAATAGGGAGAAATTCTTGTGATGAAATAAATGTTTTTCTCCAATACTTGTTGGCCACAATTATTGGCACCCCTAGAATTTTTGTATATTCCCATTCATATTCACAATTTTGAGCACTCCAGGGTGATTATGGACATGAAAATATCCAGCCCTGGCTTCCTGTATCACAGAAATATATATATGAGGGAAAACAAAGCCCCAAATCCCTTAATCATCAACACAATGAAAAAAAAAAACAAAGAATATATTTCTTATATGCTGCAAAAGATAATTGAGCTTCACAAATAAGTGAATTTGCGTTAAGAAAAGAGCTAGAGCACTGAAAATTTCCATTTCCAACATCAGGGAAATAATTAAGAATTTAAATGTTAGGAAACTAGCTGGAAGAGGATGTGTGTCTCTATCGTCCTAGTGTGAGAAGAGTTTGAGTGGCTAAAGACTCTTCAAGGACCACAGCTGGAGAATTGCAGAAAACAGTTGAGTCTTAGGGTCAGAAAACCTTAAAAAAAATTGTCAAAAAGCCTCTACATCAGCACATGTTGTTTGGGAGGGTTTAAGAAAATTTCTCCTTGCTCATCTCCAGCATGTTCAGTTGTCAGACAGGACTGGAGCTACAAATGGGACTGTTTTTTAGCAGCAATCACTCAAGATCTGTTTGGGGAACACAGGGATAAACAGTACTCCATGTGTACAAGGAAGTATGCTGCCGTGTTTTTGATGTTGTGGGTCTATATTTCAGTTAGAGGTCCTGGACATCTTGTTTAGACACATGGCGTCATGGATTCAAATACCAGCAGATAAAAATCAATTATTCAAATCTTACAATGGGCCATGATTGGGTCTTCCACTGGGACAATAATCCAAAACAAACATCAAAATAAACACAAGAATTATTCACTGAGCACAAAATGAATGTCTGTCCCAGTCCTCTGACCTGAACCCTGTGTGACGTGAACTAAAGAGGAGAACCATCATGGAGCTGGTTATCTAAAGGGTTTGGAGTGATTCTGGATGAAGGAATGGTCTCTTTTCTCTTATCAAACTTTTCAGGCGTTACAATACGTGACAAATAAAAGCTACATAGAAACACACACATGTATTATGCAAACAAAAACTTTTATTTTGGATGGGATAAACCACAATTAATTGTTTTACAACACTATACACACACACACACACACACTTTTTTTTGTGTGTGAATTTGTGTTGTGATATTTATAATTTTTCTTGCCATAATATGTACTGCATATAATGCAGCATATAAATAAGAATAATTTATAATCAAATGTCACACACACATATATACAGTGTATATATATATATATATATATATGTGTGTGTGTGTGTTCTCAAAGCTAAGCAGTTTTTTTCTACTAAGCATTTACTGAAAAAATAATATTGTCTGAAATTGTTTGTGGCAATGTTATTTGAGAGCACTGGGACTTGACTATACATTTGACAGCTTTTTGTCTCTTTGAAATCAAAGAGCCTCAAGAACATTTGTGAGATATGATATTAATGATGGATGACGGACATTTAATATCTCTGTTCAATCCACTTCTTATTGTGACAGATGGCACAGTTGTCATGGCGATGAAACAACAGAAAGAAACCGATGCTCAAATGTTGTGCCAGAGACGCTGATGTGATATTTTAGTTATGTTTGACTCAAAGTTTGTGGTTTGCTTGATCAAAGTCAGACGGTTGTTTTATGTTAGAAGAATGGAAGAATTTGGTCATTACCTAACTACCAAAACAAGAAGAGAAAGTGGGTTGGGAGGGAAAAAAACTAAGCCCTTAGGACATGAAAATGTGGTAGGACAAGAGAAGAGGTGAGACAACATTGATGGGGGCATTAAACGGCTGAAGAACAGATGCATACAGTTATGTCAACATATTCATCACTGATTAATATCATTGCCATAACAAGAACAAGCGGTCCTGACCACCAGACAGTTCAAAGCAGTAAAGCACTTTACTTGACGTCAGCGGTAATTCATTATATGCATTGTTTTAAATAATAATATAATAATATTAATAGCAAATCATATGTAATATCTGTTTTGCATTTTGCATGCAGCAGCCTGTTACCACATCATTTCCCCATTACAAAAGACAGAGGGTCTTCAAGCTGTCACTTTGCTGCAGTAGTTGATAGTTTTGTGTCTTTGAAGCTCACTATTATGCTCTTTAAATATATATATAAGTTCAGTTCTTTGTTTTTTTTTTTTTTTTTGTTCCTATTTAAGGGATGTTGAAGACAATTAATAAATTACTAGTACTACTTTTAAAATGTATGTTTTTGGGTTATATTTGTAATTCTTACTATTTGTTTATATTAAATAAATTTAACTTTGAAAATAAAATAAAATAAAAAGTTAAGAATAAAGCACTCTTAATGAGTCGGTAAAGAGTTCTTAAGAGTGCTCATTTTATTGTTTAACCTTTTATTTTATTTTAAATACGTAATATATTGTTTTATAAAATATATTTTTCATAAAAATATTGCATATTTTATTTGAAATATTAAAATGTAATCTTCTTTGTAAAAAAAAAATAATTTAATTAAATAAACAATAAACAGAATTCATATAAGTAAGCAAAATAACTAATTAATAATAAATAAAAAAATTTAAATGCTTATTTATTTGACACATATGAGGATGGCAACGCACCGTGTTAGAAAATGGGTCCCAATACCAGAATTTCTATCTTCCTTGACCTGAAAACATGTGATGAAAGCATTGAGAGCATGTCAAGCCAGCACATGAACTTTACGATAGCAATCAGATGTGGACTCAGATACGTCTCCATGCAATAAGGGACTTTAAAATGAAAAAGAGCAGGAATGTGTGTGGAAGGATTTCTTTAAAAGCCTGGTGGCATGACCACCAAAATCCCTTGACCCGCAAACATATCAGCGGATCGTAGTGACCTTGCTCATGTTTAATCTATACTCCCAATGTGAATGACACTTTTTAAATAATCAGAAAATAAAATAAGGGCTTTCCTTGTCTGGGTCAAGTTGTGGGATAACCAGACCTGATTCTGTGTGACCTGATATCAAGAGCCTTATCAGAGCTCTGTATCATGAGAGAGCTCAACCCTGTTATCATAAGCTCTGTTTGAAATCACAAACAAACTGCAGGAGGAGGCCAAAGACAACACAGAGAGGCAAGATGAAACAAGGAATCTCCAAGAGATAAAAAAAAACAACTGCAGGCGGGCCAATGTCCTCCAGGGGTCAGGGCCAAAGTTCAAAACCCTATGTGTATGTTAGGATCCAGGAAAGAGAAATCACAGAGGAAGCCATTGATAACATATGCAATGGATTCACAGAAAATTCCTTCTAAAAATCCAAAAATTAAAAAAGATTAATCAGAAGAAAAAAAAAAATCAATCATCAAAATTGCTCAAACAAGAAAGGTTCAAGAAAGGACAATTAAATCTAATATTTTCATTTATTCAGTATTATTAAGTTCAATTAATTAATTTAATATAAAAAATAAAGAGAAACAAGAAAAATAGAATAAAACATAAAAAGGTATAATTAAATAATAATGAAAATCATAAAATTATCTCCAAAATCCCTAAAGCAGAAAATTTAAGAGGTGTTTTAAAAATCCTCAAAAGTGTGGACAATTTTATTTAACTGAAAATGTTATTTAATTCTTTTAAATTTCACTAATTTAAAAAAATATAAAAATCAAGAGTAACGCATAAACATAACAAAAATGTAAGAAGTAGTAGTAAATAATAATTGCTAAATTCATAAATTATCTCCAGCATCTCTCAAACAGTAAATTTAAGAAGGAACAATTTAATTAGATTTCCCTACTAAAAATAAAAACAAAGAATAGAAGAATAGAAAAAAGTAAATAATATCTAAAATCTATATATCTATAATTAAATAAAACAATAAATACATAAAATTTCAAGAAAAAGCTATTTTAACAAAAGAGGGCTATTTCATTATCTTATTTTATTTTTTTATTTATGAAATGCATTCTTCCTACTTAGCAATCATGAGTAAATTAATAATTAATAAAAGTAATAGACAAAATAGTAAATTATCTACAACATCCCCCAAAAGGAAGGAATTTTAAAGACCATCAAAATAGCTAAATAAAGTTAATTAATTATTTAATGCATGTATAATTAATAATTTATCTCCATCATTAAATTTTCTTAACATATAAGGAATATTCACAAAACCTTTGACCTTTCTTCCAGTGCAACAACTTTACACAAAGGCAGGAGGTGAGCTGTATTGAATATAAATCAATCATTCATATTGTCCTTTAACGTAAGGATCAAAGGTCAAGCTTCTCGTCTCAGGCATTTGAAATACTCGAACATTTATTGCACCTTTATTTATGGCGAGGGGAGACCGTCGAGCAGAATGCTGAGTTTGTAGTAGAGATTGTTATGCTTGTGCAACCTGAGATTACACACACAGATCCTCGTGTGGGAAAGGTCAGCATGCTGAGTGTGTGTGTGAGAGTCTGTGAGGGAGTGTGATGTCTTTGCTATTCCTCCTTGAAATATCATCTCTTCCCCCACTGCTGCAGTCATTTGTCACCCTGGCACACTGTCCTGATGTCCTGATCATATTTATGTGCTGGCCGGCAGCCACTGACCGACCGAGAGTAATGAACATATGACCTTCTGCACATATACTGTATATACCTCTTGCTTCCCTTCAGCTCTGTGCCTCACCATTACATCCTTTCTTAGTAGTGCTTGCTAAGTCAAGCGTCCATCACTATTACTATTGTTAATGCTTGGGAAAAAGGATATAAACAAATCCTTAACTCTAATATATATTACACACTGTAAAAATTACTGTTATTTTAACGGTAAAAAACTGTGAAAATGCTACAGTAAAAACTTGTTAAGCGGTTAATGGTAAGTTCCTGGTAAGTAAACTGACATTCCCAGAATTCCCTGCATTGTATTTCCAATTTAGTTTGAATTTAATGTTTTTTCTTTTAAATAACTTTGTTTCTTCTATGTTTGTTCTTGTCAGTTTTTGTTTATTAGGTTTGTATGTTACATGTAATGTTGTTAAATGAATGTTTATCGCATATTTCAGTTTAATGAATCTCACCATGATGGTGTTTAGTGTTTGTGTGAATGACACTGAGCACCTTCTATGTACGTTCATATTTAAAAGTTGCTTGTGAGGGGTTTTGGTTCATTATGTGACTTTCTTATCACCAGCTGCATTTGGTGCTTATCAGTGTATTTCAAAGATACAAAGCAGATTTCAATAGTAGACTGGTATATTAACAATATTTCAGTTAATTAAATTCTCATATTTAACTGTAAATTTAAGTTAAAACCGTAAAACCTAAAATGTTGTTATACTGTATTTTTATACGGATGATTTTTTTTTTTTTTTACTGTTTTTTTTTTATAGTCTTGCTATGAAAACTAATTATGGTAACACTTTATTTACTTCCCTTGTACATACACGGTAAACATCTTGTACCTCCTGCAGACAAATGAGTGGTAACACAGGGTACTTTTTTAAAGTGCATGGACATGGTAACAAATAAGAAACACAGCTGTACAGTTGTACATTCATGGTAATTAGTTAGTACATACAGTGTGTGTAAGAATGGTCACTTACAGGTAGTGCCCGTACTTGATAACAAATTAGATTAGACATTACTGTACTTGCTAATGTATATACATGATAAATGTGTAGTACTTACGGACAAGTAGATACAAACAGGCATGCCCTTACATATATCATCTAACTAATTTAACTAATTTACTAACTTAATTAACTAACCACTACTTGATAGTGACTGTTCTTGCTCACACTTGAATGTATAACTGTTAAGTACAGCCTTGTTTCTTATTTGTTACCATGTGCTGTACATGCACTTTAGGTTCACTTTGTGTTACCTCTTGTTTGCCTGTAGCAGGGAAGTACACATACTGTAAAATAAATTGATACCCATATTATCCTTTGAATGGTGTGCTATTACATTTCTAAACAATCAGATGCCTGATTTTCACCTTATGGATCTCAAAACAGAAGAAAACATCCCACAGGTTTGGAGAACCTGAGCCATATCTGAGACTAGAATATCATACTTCATATCTATGAATATCATACTTCATATTACTGTCTAGTAAGCACCTAGCAACCACCCAGAACACCCTAGCAACAGCAGTATTTGTTCTGATGCTGTCTGAAAGTTATAGACATAACACCTAATAATGCTCCAAAAACATTACAGTATACGTTATGCTAGGTACAAAATAATGTTGCTGGAACATCATTATGAAGTTTGTATTTTAAAGTTTGAATTTACAATAGTGCATGATTTATAAACATACATTTTGACATTTGCTCTGGCAGAACCTGATTTCACCGAGTGCGACATGTTCCTGTAGTTTTTGTTAATTGTTTTTTTAAGGCTTACAATCAGTGTCATTCACCTATCCTTTCGTCTGAAAATATGTTGAACTAGGTACACATCTAACTCAGCAAATATCAGTAACTCATTTCTGTTTAACTCAACAGAGCTCAAAAAACTTGTAGAAGCAAGCTAAAATGGCATGTTTGAATAAGCAACATCTTATAGTCTAACATTTGCTTTTCTTCACACTATCAGTTAGATTTAGGATAGTGTTTAGTTACGCAAAAATTTTGTTTTCCAAAATACCATGATGCATACTGCAACCAATCTAATTAAAGATTGCTAGATTCACGTACATCTGTTTCAGATAAAACTGAATGTGCTTTTAGCACCACACACTGAATGTTTCACTTTAAAAGTATTGCAAAACGTCCAAGAAGCAAAAAATTGTCATATTGCAAAAATATAGTCACAGGCACATTTTTAAAAATGACCCAGAGTTGTATTTTTCAATAGTTACCTTCAAAAGCTTTCATCATGTTCCAGCAAAGTGGATGGTGTAGCCTTTAGAAATCAGCATTTTAAACATATTCAGCATAATTCAACTTACTACTGGAATTAAATATTACAAATTAATTTTCCTGGAAACATTAAAAAAAACATTCCAATAATCTTAAACTAGTCTAGTGCACTCTGAAAGCTGAACTCAAAACATTCTCACAACCAAAACGGAATGTTAAGAAAACGTTTTAAGATTCTAAATTGTTTAGCAGAACTCTTAACACCTCCTGATAAGCTGCTAACATCAGTAGGTTAACTGTGGCTCTGGTTAACACTCATACAGTGGACAAGTATAAATGGTTTACACATATCAAGTATATCAAATGCAGTGAAATGAGAATAATTCATCATTAAACAATGTGCAACAGAACAATAGCTGCTCCTCTCATAATCAAGCACAAAGACCTTTTTGTGAGCACATATATACATGGTTTATGCTTTCACCCAGAGCTTTTGACATATATACTGGTGTGGCAATAATGAAAGGAGCTTTCTTTTAAGAAGATTCAATCAATAAACTGATACATTCCAGAAAATACTGTTGTTTACAGCTGTTTGGAGGAGAGCTATAAAGAGGAGTAAATGAAAAAGGTTTTGGCTTGATTTATGAACTTAGAGGAGCTTATAAAACATACACAGACCTTTACAGTGATTGCAGTCGAGGCACATGAGCAAGGACACATGTCATGCTGTTATTCCTCTGGAGCAGACGTCCTTCAGCACTGATCACACAATCACTGCTGCATGACATGTGACATATGAAGGACACTTAGGTGCACTACATTCTATGAATGAAGATTTTGCACTTTATGAGTAGAGCTTTTGATTTAAATTATTGGCTATTTGTTGCTTTAATTTGTATAAAAAAACAGGAATGCCAGTATGAAGATTCATTTCACAGTTTAATGCACTTTGCGCTGAATTGAGAGTGAAACTGAAACAGACAGACAGAGACAGATTGAAAATAGAGCAGGTTAAGATTGCAGTTCTTATCTTCCTCAAGAGGAATTTAAAGACCTACCTCAGATAAACTCTCAGAGGTGACTGCATCCTGGAGTCCGACTCATCTGCTCCAGCACCAGAACGTGACATATGGCATCTGAAAAAGATATCAAGTAACATAAATAACAATGTAAAACTACTTTTTCCAAGTCTCAAAAGAAACTGAGAAGAGTTTACCAGGATGTCATAGTGGTTAAGAGGCATTGAATGTCCTTGTGGGTTCGAACCCCACTCCTGGTAGCATGTTGTAACATTTAAATATGTTGTGGTTTGTCTTACGTAGCCAAACCTTTATTATGACAGCAGAAGGTCTGCTTTGAATGGCCAGGGATTGCTTGATGGGCCATATAACTAATACAACTTGGTAATATAGCATCACTTAAGTCAACTAGAATGGCAGAGTGGTTAAGACATTGTACTTCTTATAAGTTAGAACCCCACTTCTGGTAAAATGTTGCCACATTTAAATAGGTGCTACCAAAAAACTGGATTCTCAAAGTGGTTGTGAAATGCATGTATTAGTAAAAAGGACATTTTAGAAAATCAGAGCAAAGTTGCACAATCTGTCTAGAAACATGCAAGCAGTGCTATAAATTAGCAAGCCTTAAGCAGGTATACAAAGTGATGAGGATGGCCACAAGGGTGTAATCACACTAGGCACTTTGAGAGCCCGGGCGTGGTTCGTTTAGCCATCCCTGGCCTGCTTGGAAGAGGTGTGCCAGAGCACGGTTCAGTTGGACTTGTGCGCGGTTCGCATGTAGTGTGAGCGCGACGTCACGTTTTTGGCAATGCTCCAAAACCAACAAAAGCGATAGACCTGTTTAACAATAGGCTGTGAGAGGGCTGTGGACCACCACAGACCAAACGACTCAAAATTACTATCCTCCATTGCATTCAGCGAGAGCGGCGCTCATCCTGTTTTTCCAGAAACCGTCGCAGCATAATGATGTAAGCATGCTCCGGCACGAATACTGAAACCCTATGTGAGTGCAGGCCAGAGGGGAAGTTGGGAGTGGGGGGGCAATCTTTTAGCGCCACAAAACATCAAACCCAATCAACCAAATCCATTGCTAATATTACTGATGTTTTAATTACAGCTCTATCAATTTCCTGTTCAGTTTTAGCACCCCATTCGTCCTGCAGTTAGACGGAGGTGTTTACTGTCTGTTCCAGGCGCTGTTACGAGGGCCAGGCAGGGCCAGGCCCGGGTAGAGCGAGGGGCCACCCTGGATAGCATAAACAAACATACCCCAGAGAGCCTGCTGTTTTGATAATGTCCATGATTAGCTCAGGTGCTGGGTTATGACCCTGCCAGACCTACAGTCCTGGCGGGGGCTGCTTGTGTTTTCCTTCTTTTCCGACAAGGAAAAGATGCAGCTGCTTTTGCTAGGCCGGATCCTCTGACACAGAACAATTTAAACATTGTAAAATTGTAGTTTTGTAGCATTTAGTTGAAGTTTCATATGCCAATATACACCTAACAATGCACAAAATATAGTTCATTTAAAAATAATTATTTTATACAAAGCTATAAAGTGTGACAATCTCAAGACATTTGATGGATTTAAAAAAAATTATATGTCCTGCCCCAACTTCCCCCTTTAATAATAAATAAGGCTTTTGATAAGTGGATATTCCACATCATTCACTTTTTAAAGTCATTAATAAAAAAACAATCAGTACCATAAACTTAACTACTAACAATTTTGCTACTAACTACTAACATTTTGGATGTCTCCCTAATTTACCCACCTGATTTAGACCATCAGCTCATTGAGAAATAGCTTCATGAACTCAGACAAGTGTGTCAGATAAGGAAGACATGCAAAATGTGCAGAGCAGTGGATCCCGAGGAGTCGAAAACCACATATATATATATATATATATATATTATATATACATATATATATTATATAACCACATATATATATAGATATATTACACATAGTATAAGAGCTATAGCAGTAACCCTACAAAGATTTGAGAGTAGAATAGAGTGACTGACCAATCAGATGGCTCTCCTGGGGATAAATGATACTGATTGGTCAATCACTCCATTCTATGTTAAAATCATTGGTTAATGTCTTCTAAAGAGTATTGACCACTCACTATGGTAGGGTATAGCCTCTCGTATCACTTTTTTCTCACATATTATATTTCTAATATATTAATCTAAAAACTTGTAAATGTTTGATGTTAATTCATCAATGGAAGTATTCCATAAGAGGGAATCCATAATCTCTATTTTAAAGATTTTACGTTATCCTTTGCTTGCTCTATGCACATTTAATAAAGTATTTTTTTCCCCCCAACAAAATTCTATTTTAGATACATTTAAAAAGAAATAAACATCTAGTGAGCCAAAAAAAAGAATAAAAAAATGGATCAGACAGAAATAACTCTTTCTGTCTGATGAAAGAATGAATCAATATACACATAAGCCACCCAGATCGCAGGAATCAGATGTGGGGTGAGTACTGCTGGAGGGAATGTAATGTCTACCCACCACCCTCTGTTTCTGCTGAAAAGAGAAAGAAAAAATGAGCTGTGAGTTTGGAGTTAGTGTTGTGCTCACAGACCAGCTGTGTAAATCTCTCACTGTCCTTCTCAGGGGGAGCACAGACTCATTTTTAGAAACACTGGTATTCCAGTAACTTAAGTGCATTCTTCAGGCATGTAACTGTATAGAGATCAAGAAACAAAGACTGCGATAGAGCTTCGTTAAATCCCAGTTCAACACAGGCTGAAGCTCTCAGGTGGCCTGAAATAGGTAAAGAGGTTGTTAAGGAAACAAGGAGGCTGTGCATATAAATAGCTTGAGTTATTGGGTTTCCAATAAACCAGTTCACTTCTGTCTGTCTAACTCATCTTTCTCCATCCCTGTGTCATTTATCGGAAAAGAAGTAGAGTGTTATATTGATTCGCAGCACCCTGCGGTAAGCGAACCCTTCCCCCATGACCTGTCAGGTATGACAGACAAAAGAAGCCAAAAAAATAACAGAAAGAATTAAGCTCATGCTGGGAATTACTCGTCTACAATATCAAGAAATCATTCGCACCAAAAAGCCACTGCAATTACCCAAGGAGAGCCCTCAGAGAAGATAATGACTGCTTGCGCTTCAAAGGCGACTATCTGGCCCCCCTTTCAATGAGATCCAGCAGGGTTTTTGGGAGATGGACAGGGTGAAGCCCCCAGCCAAGAGTGCTGCCCCTGCTGATGGAGAAGCCATCGAAGAGAAGGAACAATTGAACACTCATTAGCATGGCAAAGGTCTGCTCATTACAAGGAATCATTAGAGCTGCTCTCAGATGAAAGGACTCCACATAAGGAGGTGTCCACTAAAAAGAAGTGTTAGGCAGAAACGAGGTTAGGGTAAGAAACAGAGGATAAATCCATCCCCCACCCCAGAATCAAATTATTTGACATGTCTGGTCTGCCAACAGATGCTATACGCCATCAATAAACATACCAGTCATATCAACCATGTAGCTAAAAAAGCTAATAAAAATTTTTATATATAATTTATATATCATATTTATTATTTTCAAAGCATAATACACTTAAACAGTTAATAGTTTTATATTTATTTAGGTACAATAATATATCTTTATATGTTTATCTTTTTTTTTTTTTTACCTTTTACATTTTAGCTTAAGCATGGACAATTTAGGGATTAATTTAATAAAATTAATTTTGTAAAACATTTAATAACTCAATGTGACAACTTACCCCATAATGTGACATCACTGCTCTGGTGTTAAGTTATTGTCACAAAAGGTCAATCAACTTTTCAGTCAACTGAATGTATTAAAATAATTATTAATATTAAGTAGTTTTTTTTTTGTGACCATGACTTTTAATGTACATCTAAAACAGAACTTTTAAAAATTTGTTGGAGTAAAATGTGACAACTAGCCCCAGTCTCACTAAGATGAAAGAACATCTATATCCCAAAAACACAAAGATATGATTTTATTTCTTGTTTTCAGCACAGAGAATAAGATGACACATGGAATTCTAGAGTTAGACACACAAATAACTAAAATAATACTTTTGGATTTCTTGCTAAATTTATGGTAAAAGTGGTCAGAAGATAAATTACTTTTCTTTGCATCTTTACAATTACTTTACTGTTTGCATCCGTTTTTTTCATTCAAGCATGCCAAAAAAGGTCAGTCTATTGGTCTTCCATTGCAGTTTTAACCACTTTTATGTTGCATTCCTAAAAAATCATTTAAAAATGCCCTTTTTATTTGCCAAAAGCCATTTTTTACTTTCATCTAGTGCTTTGTGAGTATTGATTTTGGACCGTGCGTGTACACACAGATCGCCACAACCACAAAAACGCAGCAGTAATCTCCTTCCCCCAGAGCTGCAAAGTCATTATCAGCTGTCCAGGTCTTACTTATGAGCTCCAAGCTCCCAGGAGACACTGAAATAAGTGTGCTGGTCAATGGGGGAGGTGAAGGCCGGTGGGGTCCCGCTCCTAAACGAGGGGCCGAAGAGGAACAGAGAGATTCAGAATGATGAAGGAGTCTTTGAAGAGCTTGAGATGGAGGGATGATGGCTCTTTGAGGTCTGCCTGGGCACTAAAGGGCTTTTGTGTCGAAACCTCCTGCAAGAACAGTTCACGTTACTGCAGGACAATGGCTGGTTAAACTGTGCACAGAAAGAGGTTAATCCACAAAGAATAGGCCGGTGGCTAGTAAAGCTAGTGACACAGGGCCTGGAGAAAAGCATTAGTCAATGAAGCACTAATTAAAGTGTTTGCTTGTTGAGCCGTGCAGAAGGCGATCAAAGCCGAACGCGGTCATGTCACAAATAGGGAAGATGCTTAAGGGGATGCGTTCATTCCGCATTAAGGACGGATAAGAACACACACTGAGCAGCTGCACAACTTGTTAAGAATTCCAGTGTTTGAAATTATTTTAATTAGGAAAAAAACATACTGTAAAGTGTACCTGAAAAAAAAGTGACCAGAATGGCCGAGTGGTTAAGGTGTTGGACTTAAGATGGATGAATGTCCTCGTGGGTTTGAACCCCACTCCTGGTAGGCCCATAAGATTTTTAGATGCACCATAGTAATCTGGCTGTGTAATAGAAAGTGGTTTTCTCAAAATTGTTTCTGAAATAACTGTAAAGGGAAAGGAAGGGTTCATTGTGTGGCAAATTGATCAGGGTGATTGACCTTAAGATAAAATACCTGGTTTCAAACCCCACTCTTGGTAGAGCAATGTGAAATTTAAACAGAATATATTAATGTGACTATGTTGTTGTGTATTAAACAACTTTGGTTTCTGAAAAGAATGATTCAGCTGAAAAGGGAAAACAGCGTTTTTCTGCACCACAAAGAGTACAGGATGGCTGAGTGATTAAGGCGTTAGATCTAAGATCTTGTCCCAATATGTTTAAACCCCACTATTGACAATACAATAGGGCAACCAGGATGGCCGAGTGGTTAAGGCGTTGGACTTAAGATCCAATGGACAAATGTCCTCGTGGGTTCGAACCCCACTCCTGGTAAATGCAAATTTTAAACAAAATATAGCAAGAGAAATGCTTTACTCAAAATCTAAAGTAGGTGTAACACAAGAGTTCTTTGTGACACAAATGGCTGTGTGGTTTAAGATTCAAATGATTTCTGATGGCCAGTGTTGGGACTAACGCTTTACAAAAGTAATGCATTACAGTAAATTACTATTTTGCTGTAAGGCATTACTAATCAAGTTTCAGTAATATTTTACTCTGTACATGTTCAGTAACGCTTGCGTTACAACACAATTTTAGCCAAATTTTAATTGTTCAAAAAACAGCAAGACACAAGATATTCACATATAAAAAATGCTGAAAGTCAGCTCTATTTTCTGTTCGTGGCCAGTTATTCATGTGTGGTGTACAGGTTATGTGTGACGTGGTCAAGTGAAGGCGTGGTTTAGGGCAGGTTTTACAGGAGTGTCACGAGGCTACTGGCCCAACAGTGGAAACGCGGCATGATTTCGTCCTCTGTGTTCCAGGTCTGAGGCTATTAGCTTCACCTGGCTCGCTGTGAGTCCCAGCTCGCACTCGCCAGTGGCCCGAGCCTGTCTTTTTTTTTCTTCTAAATAAAACAAAAATCTAATAAAATAGTTCAGTTTTGTGTGTAATGGCAAAATAATAATATTTTGTTTAGTTTTTTTTATTAGGTTAATTTAAAAAAAGGTACAGGTATGTGTGGTAATCAACAAAGAAGCTAATTGGTTTCTCCAAGTGCCTCTGGAGGACACAATAAAGGAAAAAAAGCAGTCCTTTGCCCCTGTGATTCACCAGGATGGCCGAGTGGTTAAGGTGTTGGACTTAAGATCCAATGGATGCATACCCTTGTGGGTTCAAACCCCACTCCTGGTAGTTTGTTGCAACAACTTAATATGTTATGGCTACCAACAAAGTCATATAAGAAACAAAGTGGTGCAACGACCAGGATGGGTGAGTGTTTAAGGTGTTGGACTTAAGATGCAGTGACCCCACTCCTGGTAAAGAAATGAAAATACAGATGCTTTCATTTGCTAAAAAAGGAAAGGAAATGAAAACATACCTCACCTAATAGACTTGAGGTTTTTTATATAAAGACGTCAAATCAGTGTTTGCCACAAAGACGCCAGAATATTGGTAAAATATAAATTTCAAGGTCAAGCACGCTAGTGTGCTGAGGTAGTTTTAATAACCAGATGTTTGTTTTTTTCCTCAGAAACCTCTTTTCCTGCTCTCCCGTGTGTGTTTCTGTCTTGTCTCACATGAACACTTCACTATATGAGTGCTAATAAGAACCGTGTCAGGAGGGATGCCTGCAGTTTCAGAAAGCGTGAGGAACTGAGCCCAGTGACTGACAGGTTGTATAGATGCTATCCACACCTTCTACAGCGCACAAAGTCAGTGTTGATCTCTCAGTCGCTATGGCACCCCTGCAGTATTAAGCCACCAGAAACCATGGTTACTGACTTATCTGTGCTTTCCATCCTCACAAGACTGGGGCCGATTTAATGAATGCAGTCATTTCATTGCTTTCTAATGCAAACAATAAATTATATCACATGTACATTTTTCCATTAAAGACTAGTGCCACATTAATTTCGCAGAAGTCTGGCATTCAATTAAAGATTATGGCATAATTGTGTTTTCTAAATGACTTGTCTTTTTTTCCCCTTCACTTTTTAATTTAGCAAGTAATGAGATCAAATCCATTCACTCAGAACATGTAGTTGATAACCAGCACATTGGTCACTATAATAATCAGTATGCATGAGCTTGAGACACTTTCTGTGCAAAAGGAAATACTTGAAAATTATAGCAAATCATTGCATTTTATACATTCATGCATATGCTGTGAACATGGTATAAATATGGTCACATTTATACCTGGCAATCAGCATAAAGATCAACCTTTAAATTGCCTCAGAAAGATGTTTTGTGTGTTCATACAGTACTGCTTTGTTATTTAAGTGCTCCTGAAGTGCTTTGGTGGAAGAAACAAAGGGGTTATTAGAATCACACAGACCAGGATGGCTGAGTGGGTTCGAACCCCACTCCTGGTAGGACAGTTCAATATTTATAAAATGAGTTGCTTTGCAGTTGTGTTTCTGAAGCAACCAGTTAAATAAAGAAAGGGCTTTTTGGCATCGTACTTGTGGGTCCAGATGGTGTAGTTACAGCATCTACCAGCAGGGACTAACTGGTCTGCGCTAACTACCTAGACCTTAACCCATTGACATTGTGTATGATGATGATAAACAGAGCTAGGTAGTCACTGATTACGTTAAAAGTAGATTAAAAGAATTACCTACTTGTCTACATTAAATCAAATCTTAAAATACTTGGAATCAGACTACAGTTACTGTTTCTACTCTACATATGATTACACATTTTTCACACAATAGCAATAAATTATTACTTCTCTCTAATTTCTTTATCTTTTAAATGTTCCTTTATATAAATATATATATATTAATACACTCACAACCCCCTCTGCATTTTCCTACACACAAACCTTGGCATAATGTAATGTTTAATGCACCTTATGTTGTCAGTAACACAGAATTTAATATACATTCTTTACACTTTTATGTCTATATGGTACAAGATTATACCATTTAAATCAATGCAATAAAAGTAGGCTAATCTAAATGTAATATAAAAAGCAGTCTGATTATATTACCTAAAATATGAAGTGTAATGGATTACTTTACTAACTACAACTTTTTTCATATGTTTTTGCTTCAAAGCCATTGCATTAAAATGCCAAGTGATTGTCCATGTTTCCTTTTCTAACATGCATTTTGTAAAATCATACAGTGGTTTGTTGCCAGGCAATAGCTTGAGTGGCGTGTTATTACAGCTCAAATAGATGGTTTTAACAGTGTCCACATAATAATCCATGTTTTTTGTCTGGTGCCTCACTGAGACAACTGTGCTGGTTTATTAACTGCCTACACATCCTGAAAACAATCGTGATTAAAATGCATTAAAAATGTAAATGAAGTTCCACTTTATCCCACCTTTGATCTATCTATTTTTGAGATTTAAAAATGTGTAAAAACAGCTGCTTGGAGTTAGCAATTATCCAGACATATGCAAATGTAACTCATTCATTAGGTTTTTTTCTTCTTTTCACCACCTCCAATGGCAACTTTTTCTTTGTGCTGTTTTCCTGAAGCACATCTGCCTCATCGCACAGACCCAAATACAGGTCCTCGTTGTAACTAAACTGTGCAGGAGCATCCATAAATTGGGGAAACCTGAGGGGGGGGTCACCAATAAAGGTCCACTTCCCTTTGGTTGTGGGGTGCTGAACAGCAGGGCAGGCCTGGTTTTTCTCACCCTGCCTTCCCATCTGACAACAAATAAACAGCCAGAGGTCTTTAATGTGCCATACAGATGACACCTCCAATCTCTTCCTTCAAAAAGAGTTCAGGAAGCTTTGAGTGTCAAGACAAATATTATGGCAGTGGAGCTTCATTTGGCGTGTGTCTGAGGCATGAGTCTGTCTTTCTTTCTAACCTGTGCGTGAGCTGAAGGAAGAGTGTGGAAGTGAAAAGCACAAGAGGAGCCATCTGTCTGGTAAACAGCTCTGCATTTGGTCAAACACTGGTTTATTTGGAACTGTGAATTTAATGAGGATTCATCATTATCTGTTTATCTGTCTATTCAGACTTAGATTTAACTTTCAAACCTCAAAGTTTTTTGTGTTTTTCAAACATTTCAAAAAATTGATTTTGTTATTAGGAGGTAGTACTGACAAATTTGGCTTTTCTCCCAAAAATTATATGAATTCTTGTTCATTGCAATTCTATGTCCTTCCTTACAATCAAATTTGAATTGCAATTCTGTGTATTTTAAAAAATATAACATCTTGAGAACAAACCAAGTTTGTTAGTCTCCAGAAATTAGGATTATGTCTTGATTACAGCTTGAAAACACCACTTATTTTTACTTCAAATCTAGTTTTTGTGTTAATAAAATAAAATAAAATAATAAAGGTACCAGTTTTTATTGTGGGTTACTGAAACGCATAACAAATTACTTTATTATTTGACCATTTCAAATGCAGTTAAATTTAATAATTTCCCGCAATTTATCAGTGGCAAAATCACTGTACTGCATTATTTCACATTGCATATTGTTTTCTTTTACGACTTTAAATATGACTTCAACTATCTCTTTTACCGTGGATAATGTATTATTTAAAGAATGCTGAGCAATATCATTTACCCACAATTCCTCAGTGACGCTATGTAGAACAGGCCTAATCTTTGCTTTATCTAGCCAGCAGGTATCTTCAAACCTGATTAACGCCTTGACCAATTATGCAGATAAATTTGCGAAAACATTCGCCTCCCCACGAGGTGCTGTGAAATGAGATTACACCCAAACTAATTATAAACAACTCCTCCAAGTACCCTAATCAGATATCAGCACTGTGGCACGCTTAATCTTCACAGGAAATGGAATTAATCTAAAAGGATCTGAATGACTCAGGCACAGTTTTGCGTGTCTCAGACTGTGCCACACTTTTCCAGAGTCTCTCATCACTGTATGTGAAATTAGATCTGTCATTTAAACCAAAGGCTACGTTTATTAGGAGCCAGCCTGTCTCATCAGCGCAATTGAAAAAACATGGCACTCAGGGCTGGCGCTGAAAGAGCACCAGATCCGTTCCCATTCGCCTGCGAGACAGACACGGAGACGGGAACCGGTGCAGCCAGACCGGGAAAGAGAGGATTAGCATGTGGCGTGGTCTCTGACCACCTCATTTCCTTCCCCGGAGCAATCTCCGTCTTCATCTCTCGCCTGCAGCTACGCATGCTATCGCTTGCCATCTTTATGTCTCTGAGTGTCAATGCTTTCTGTTTTCCACTCCACCCAACCTAATGTACCACTGACATCTGAACAGACCCATTTCTTATCCTGGCTAATGGCCAATGCTGTTTTAGGATGATTTAGAAGGCTTCACTTTCTTGTCGCTTGCTTGGTATTTTAAGGCACCAAGCGAACTTGATAATACCATTAATCTTCAAGTGTTGTGTAAGGCATTGGTTTCGTACCTCAGTTCTCAAGTCAAGGCCAAATAGAGACTTATGAGCTTATGAGCAGATGGGAATAGCATATAACCTATACTATTTCTGCAGTATGCAGCATGTATATTTTGCAGAACTTGCAAAAGTGTGGAAGTACTGAATCAGTAGAATCTGTGCTCTTCTATATTATACCAGAGAAGCTGCCTATTAGCTTTTTATTCATCGCAAAGATTAACCATATTTGTAAACATAGCACACATATGCCACAATGCAATGCCCTCAACTTTAATCCATTTATATCCCCTAATATAATCTGAAATGTCTTTCTTGACTCATTCCCGTGATGAAGAAGACAAATTTTTAGCATTACTATGGTCTTCAGAAATCCTTCTAACAAGCCATTTTGAAAGATATTTTCGTATTATCCATATTACTAACAGTTGGGCTGATTCTTTGACAAATTGTGTTCAAACTTTGAGTGGTGTAAATTGTCCCACTGAGTTGAACACAACTGTGAGAATGGTTTTATGAATGACTCACTCAGCTCGCGTTTCATGAATAAGGCCAATAGCCGGTGTGATTTATTTTCGGGAGGGTTCTGGAAATGCATATCCCTGCTCAATCTCTGAACCCTGTGGCCTAAGATGGAGGGGAACTCACGAAATATGAATTAGATTGATGGATTTAAAATTACAGGGATTAGGTGCAAATAAGAAACCTCGCTCGGTCTGCTTTAGCTTCTCCCAGTCTGTTAAATCACTTGAATTAGTCTAATGGTCTTTACTGACGTCCGTTTAGCCTGTTTCATGCAGTGGAAAAAGCATGCTTGACTTGTAGCGTGCCATGCAGTAGCGGGTACTACAAATTAAGAACGGCTTCCTCTCCCAGCCAACCCACTTTTCCTAACATGAAGCTTTTCCATGCGGGAAAACTGCTTGGTCAGCTCTAGAGTTGCAAAACAAACAGCTCCGTTTGTGTTGACCTGTGGCTTTGATCGGTCTCCAGAACAGTTACATTCTGAGTGGGCTTAATCTCCATTTTTGGAGAGGGGTGTAAACTCCCTTCTGTAACCCCACTGGCCCCCCGTCCGTACTTCCAACATTCCTGCTGAGCAGCTGGTTTCCAAGGCAACCGCAGTAAGCATGGATGACTGCAACCATGCAGTCGTCTTTTGTCCTTTTGCTTGATGAGATAATAACAAGGCCGGTCACCTTGCTTCTGAAACACACAGGGAGTTCTGCTCTGATTGGCGACAGCTTGTGCATGCTTAAACACAGCTGGCAGAAGACATCGCTCACTGTCACAGACATGCCAAAATCAGACTGATGAAATACAGCCCCCTCAGATTCAGTCTCTATCTCTCTTCCTTTGAGATAACCTTGAGCCTTAAAAAGGAACAGTTCACCCAAAAATGGAAAGTACATAATTTACTCACCTTAATCTTCTTCCAAACCCATACTTTGGGTAATCTTTGAAACACAAATTAAGATATTTTTAATAAAACCTGAGATGTTTAAAATGAATCTAATGGGTTTGGAATGACATAAAGGTGAGTAATTAATGGCAGAATTTTCATTTTTGGGTGAACTATGCCTTTAAAAAAAGACATTTTTTGTCATATTTTGCTCATCATTTACCTCACGTCATTCCAAACCTGTATGAATTTCTTTTATCGTTATATCACAAAAAGAAGATATTTCGAAGAATGTTTCAACTGCTTTTGTTCAAACAGTCAATGGGTTCCAAAAACAACTGTGACTTGACACCCTGGTGGCAGAAAACATTGAGACATTTTTCAGAATATCTTCATTTATGTCTCAACATATCTTCATGTTATGTTGTAACCTTTTTTTAATTTTTTAATATAGGTCTACGGTGACAAACACTAATGCTCATATATCTCTGTCAGTCTCATACATACCTGCATGCTTGCCCATGTCTTGGCTCATCTACTGCCACTGAGGCGGCAGACCATCACATCATTGATTGATCATTTGTAATCTTGTTCGATGATTCATTCCGATCACTCATCAGCTCATAGCACGCTAAAAACAAACCAAAGAGACAATGTCAGTGAGTCATACTTCTATCATTTTTATTCAGTGCCAAATGCAACTGATAACCCTATCGTGCGTCTGTGACATGTCATGACTTGCCCCAGCTGCCAGATACAGACGTTCCTAATTAACTTCCAGTCGAGGGAACATGAAAGTTTCAGGGTGCATTTCACTAGCAGCACATGCAACCCGACGAGGGGTGGATAAATTGGCTGTGGTCCGCTCTCTATCCCACGCTTCTCTCAGGAGGCCTGTGGAGACAGGTAAGCCTGTTTTACCATCTGGGCTCTAACAATGAGAAAGAGCATCCATTCTTATTCATCTTCTAATTGGGCGGCTTCCTTTCAGGGTGGCCAGGAGGGAATTTGGTTTGCTGAAAAAATTCATTTGGGCTGCCAAGATCATGTTTTGCTACAAGCCAAAGATACTGAAATATTGTATAGGTAAATGATTCGATGTCAGATGACTTGAAATATGATATATGAAATAAAGAAAAAAAGGAAAAAAAAGAAAGAATGTAAAGATGGACGAATTAGG
>JAUMHI010000061.1:2537634-2568384 GCA_032359435.1 Enteromius unitaeniatus
GTAGCAACATGGGCAAAACCAAAGAGCTGTCAAAAGACACAAGAGACAAAATTGTGGACCTTCACAAAGCTGGAAAGAGCTACGGAGAAACTGCCAAGCAGCCTGGTGAAAAATATCGAACTGTAAGATCTCTCCTCGTGGGGTATCAATGATGCTAAGAAGGGTGAAGAATCATCCCAGAACTACACGGGAGGAGCTGGTCAGTGCCCTGAAGAGAGCTGGTACCATCGTTTCCAAAGCTACTATCAGTAATACACAGTAATAAACCAAGACGTCATGGTTTAAAATCTTGCATCGCACGAAAGTCAGCCCATGTCCAGGCTCTGTCTGAAGATTGCCAGGGACCATCTGGATGATCCAGAGGAGTTATGGGAGAAAGTGCTGTGGTCAGATGAGACCAAAGTAGAACTTTTTGGTCTTAACTCCATTCGCCATGTTTGGAGGAAGAAGATTGATGAGTAGCATCCCAATAATACCATACCTACAGTGAAGCATGGGGCTGGAAGCATCATGCCCTGGGGGTGTTTTTCTGCACAGGGGGCAGGACGACTGCACTGTATTAAGGAGACGATGAACGGGGCCATGTATTGTGACATATTGGGCAAAACCTCCTTCCCTCAGTCAGAGCATTAAAGATGGGTCATGGCTGGGTCTTCCAAGATGACAATGACCCAAAGCACACAGCCAGGAAAACCAAAGAGTGGCTCCATAAGAAGCATAACAAGGTTCTGGAGTGGCAAGGACATGAAAATTGTAATTTTAAATAAATTAAAATATACAGCTATTTTAAATTACATTATTATAGCATTAATAATATAATATTTAGTGTGTTTTGATCTAAGAAATGCAGCCTTGGTGAGTGTAAGACGTATACTATTTTACATACCTTGAATCTTTAAATGTTATACTATATTGCTTTCTATCTTTAAATGCATGAAGATCCACCATGCAAAATATTCCTGAGGGAAACCACCATGCAACTGGCCCAGAATATGGGATGAAATATGTCCCTTTTACACTGCTTTGGTTGCAATAACAGTATGAAAATAGGAAGAAAAAACTTTTTCTTTAGGACAACATGGTTTCAAAAGAGCAGGAAAATGTAATAATGTTGTCTTTATAAAAAGCAGTTCTACCTAAAACAGGTAGAAGGAGCTTATAATCAGGTCAGCAATGGATGGCCTTTCTTTGACCTCTGAATCAACCCCTGGGAAATAACTCGGCAAGGGGGAGGGTGTGTGTGTGTGCGTGTGTGTGTGCTTTCTTTGTGTTGACAAGCCACTTTGAAAACCATACACTAAATGACTTGTCTAAATAATTCCATGCAACCACAGATGTAATGGCAAATTAAACTGAGGGTTGAAAACAGATAATCATTTTAACCTTAAGTACATAACTAAGCATTTAGCTAGAGTTGTGTCAGTGTTATGGTGAATGAGTGAGTCTCAGATGGTTTTGACTGGAAACCAAGTGAACTGATAACCTCAGGGACTGAGCCCATGGTGTGTCCTCTGGGCGGCACAGACACACATCTTGACCGCTGATGAACTCCCCAGTGTTATACACATCAGGTTGCCTGTTACTATTCAGTCTCGGTTTTGTTAGAATGTAGACATCTGTGTGGATGTTATTCTAGGTTTATACCAGTCTTAAAATGTGCAAAATATTAAATTGCATCTCAAAATATGATGTAAAAGTAAAAGTTTAAATCTAACCAAATAATAATTCAGTTTTGAATAAATATGACAAATGTGCAAAAGTTAAACTGGTATGGCAATGCAAAACTAACAGACTTTAGTATTAGAATAGACTCTAGAGTAATGTTTCCCAATAGACATAATTAGGAAAATAAAGGTGGTGGTAGGATGGCTGGAGTCAGATGAAACAGCATTTATATACTTTTAACAATACAGCTAGCCGGATTGTTTGGATATGTTCCTCCCTAATACTTAGCTTGTAGTGTGAAACACACTATTACAGATGGATCAAAACTAAAAAAGCTGTCCGTGACTATGGAGAAGAAAGGACTTGGAGCGAGGCTCAAAAGATTATTCCAGATCTTCGTTTCTCCAGATCTCCTGGAGGTTGCCAATTGTAGTAAAAACTATAACGTGGGGTGCCAGGATTTGAGAAACGGCTTCTCTTAAGACCGGCCAAAATCTTTACAGGCCACTTCAAAGCTGCTTCATATCTGCTTTCTAACTCTGTATTCATTTTCACTTCAGCCCACAACGTTGCCTTTTCATTTGAGTTAAACCCCACAGAAACCACTGCAGCAAAAGAGGACTCCATTTAACTGCGCCCATTGAGCCTCTAATGCTAATAGACAAATAACAAAGTACCGCACAGAGTTGAAAGCGGAGGCACATGCATTTGGTTACGACTGAATGGAGTGTAAGTCCTTCTCAGAGACTTCCTCCGAGTCCCGTGAAGAGCAACTTGTTGGTATTTCCCTGAATCAGATCCTTTCTTCCCTGTTTCCCCCTTCCCATTTCAAAGACGGGTCCAGCTGGGACGTCCCGCCTTCTCTACCTCCATCACAGCAGTGTCTTCCTGTCATCCCCCGCTTTCTCACCTCATCCTTATCCTCTCTCCCGTTAGTCACATAAGCCCATCAAAGCAAAGACCACCACTTCTGTGACTGGTCTACTGTACTTGAAAGCAGCCAAAACCAAAACAGCAATCAAAGCAAGCATATATAACATGTGCGTGTGAACACTAGGCTTGCCGAAGTAAACACGTTAACTTATGAGGTTAATTAAATATGTTTAACAGCGTTACATTTAACACAGTTAATGCATTTAGCTAATTTGACATTAAAATGTCTAAAGCCTAGTCAGAACACAACCAGGAGGGCTCTTGTTTATCAGTGAGCGATAGAGAAACACTTTTTTGAGAGCTCGTCGAGTACAATAAACACTACTCAAAGATTGACAGGAAATTTCACAATTAGTTACAAAGAAGCATTAAGCGACTCACTGAACTAAACATGAAAATTTCAATTTCAATTTAAAGTATAAACAAAAATCTAAGTCTTGCAATAAGCAGTAATCTTTCTTTCACCAAATAAGTCTCAAAACTAATAATTCATACTACATAAACAGGAGCCAAAGTTTAATGTCCTGAAAACAGTGGTCAACAATATGATTTTATATATATATAATATATGTGAAAAAGATGCATTTCTATAGCTATCACAGTTTTGTAGCCTAGTTAGGACATGAAAACAGACTGACATTTAAGCTGTCACATGATATCTCATATATGAGTGTCGTGACAATTTAACCACATCATATTACTGATGATTTATAACGTGTCCCTCCTCCACTAATTGGACCGTTTCAACACTCCCTGAATTCACTTTTTAATCAAATCCAGATGAAAGTATTTTCAGTTATTCGCACAAGTTATTTGCATGCCTTTATATAAAGAAATTTAATTATAATAATTAGATTTAATTATAACAATTCTATTAAATAAAGCATTGGGGCACAAACTAGTATTATCACCTAACATGAGAAAAAAAAACTTGATGGCAACACCAACGTGACTAACTTTTAACTTCAGTGATTCACAGATGGAATAAATAATTTATGTATTCTTCTTTGCGCCTTATTTTTTTGAGGTTTAATCTTTTGTTAAATACTACAAAAGTAGCTTTAATTAAGCAAAATCATAACGCGTGTGTAATCACATCACCTACAGAAAACAATATTTGAATCTCTAAGTGCCCAAGTGAAATAGAAGAAGGACGAGTTTTTTTGTTTGTCGTATAGCGCTTTGTCTTTCTTTGAAACAAGTCGACAAAAGCCTTAATGACCCAAAAACTGCAGACAGACACATATAAGCTCCTTTTTACAGATAAACTGGTTTGTTTCTTGGATTTCTAGTCCAGGCACGAAAGACAGACAGAAAACAGGCCAACTGTAAATGAAGTCTTATTGATTTTACAAGGAAAACTTTGAGGTCTCGCCCAGGTGAAGAGAAAACAACAACTCTGCCTCATTTCAGCTGAATGGCAGTAAGCCGCTCGATTGATTCCTTTAAGAACCGTGTGAACATGCTGTGAATGGCTTGGTGGAGATGTATTCACAAACTCTATTCTTAACTCTTTTACTGAGAATGTCAGAATTACTTCTTTTAAAGCTGGAGGCTGTAGTAAACAGCTTTGCATGACATCAGGGCGCCAGCATTCTGCTTCGTTGCTGGACTAATATCGGCTTCTGTCGGCCAGAACTGGACAGTGTGATAAGTTACAATGTCATATGAGTAGCTAATACTAAACTGGTCACACTTTAGCAGCTAACGAGAGCCTTTCAGCACTAACCATTTGACAGACTGAGTATTTCTGTTGTGGACATAGAGGAATGTGGAAACATCATCTCTATACAGCAGCAAATGTCAGCAACACTGTGAAAAATTTTTACAAATATTATGGCATTAATTTTCATTAGTTTGTACAAGAATCGTTGCTGTACATTCTAATTATAGTGAATGTGCTAATTATAAATAGTACATTCTAAAATTATTTGTCACATTAATAATAATTATTTGACATATGCATTTATAATTTATTTGATTAAAACACACACACACACACACACATATAATATTCATGTGTATATATCATGCGGATAACGTTCTGGCAGAAAATGACCAGTACATTTTATTTTTTAGCACGTGAACAATTGATTTGCAAAAACAGATAACTCAGTTTTTAAAAAACTTTTTTTTTTTTTCGTGCATTCCAATTAATCTCAATCAAGCTGTAGTCAAAAAAAATACTGAAAAATACAGCTAACTAACAAAATAAAAAACACGATGACATATTAAAAAAAAGTTTTTGCAAATAAACTCTTGATGGAAGCCCACTTAATAGAGGTCTGCTTAAATAAACACATGCATGAAATATTGTTTTTAGTTACAATTTTTGGAAATATTACTATAAAGAGAGTGGACATATTTATTCAAAATTATGAGAAGACTAATGAGAATCAAGCATTCAGAAGAGCTGAATATTAATATGTGTTCTGAGGAAACCTCAGTTGAACTAAGACTGTTGGGAAAGTGCAGAAATATAATTATAATTCAGCAGTTTAGAAAATAACACCCGCTCTTTCTCTTCACCTGCATGAAGAGTGTTTTCATGAATTTCCATGGAGTGCGTGTGCTAAGAAGGGCCTCTGCAATTTTCCCACATTATTACAGATGGCACAGCTAATGACTTCTTCCATCAGGCATCTTTGAGACATGCACACAGCACTTATTTCCAAGCGCTGCAAATAATTTTGACAAATGGAATGTTCCATATGCGGCTGCATTCTGTTCTGGTGCCAGAACTGGAGTGCCAATTCACGAGAGAGGCTCCAATCAGCGCCATCTGATGCCGTGCCACACAGTTGTTCACTGTAACACATTTAAATGCCACACAGAGTCAATACGGATGGTTTCAGATGTGACACGCAACGCTCAAAGATTTTAACCGTGAGGCTTTGGGGAGAGAGGGATTTCTTTCTTGCTTTGTTTTAATCTCTAAAAATCTAAATCCCCGTGTCTATATGACCGGAAATATATCTACATTTCTGTACAATGAGTTTGTAGACATGGCCTTGGGGTTTATATTTAGCATCAATCTCAGATGGACAAATGGGAAGACATCGATCATTCCCACAGCCCCACTACTGGAGCACTAAATTGCACAGCAATGTGACAGTTTTGTCTCAAGTGTCCACTTCAGAGATGTGAGAGCGCATCTGCCCTCATATTGCTCTGAATATTCCGGATGTCTGTGATGAGATGCATTCATACTCTAAAATACCTGCAGCACATTTTGTAAATTAACAGAAAACAGCCTAGTTATGTTAATTCAAGTGACAATGGTATGTCCAATTTTACTCCTAAAAGAAGAAATAAGAAATCAAAGAGAACTGATATACATTAAAACCCACATAGGACTTTTGAAATTGATCAATGTATTATACATGTTCAGTACATAACTCCACATGTGTTCATTCATAGTTTTGATGCCTTCAGTGAGAATCTGCAAATGTAAATGGTCATGAAAATAAAGAAAACACATTGAATCAGAAGGTGTCCAAACGTTTGACCTGTACTGTACATACATACATACATACTATAACACAAACCAGATATGCACTTTG
The DNA here is from genome assembly GCA_032359435.1 of Enteromius unitaeniatus. Taxonomy (NCBI): domain Eukaryota; kingdom Metazoa; phylum Chordata; class Actinopteri; order Cypriniformes; family Cyprinidae; genus Enteromius; species Enteromius unitaeniatus. The sequence continues at coordinate 2,543,796 of JAUMHI010000061.1, forward strand.
GAGGAAAAGCAAACAATTTGCTTGGTCCAGGAGAAACAATTGTGATATTAAAGACACATCCTCTGTGATTTTCGCATAAGCATTTTGTGTAAAAAAACCAGCATCAACAGCAAATTTCTTTGTGATTATTTTCTAAAAGTAAAATTACATGCCAAACCACAGTAGCTGATACGGAAGAAATACCAGCCATCATTAATTCTCATTAGGGTGGTATACTACTTCCTCTGTTTAATGCTCTAAAGGAGAGAGAGAGAACATTAGTCATTATAGCTACAGTCTCATTATAATAATGAAAGGCATGTCTGTGGACAGAAGAAAGGAGATAAGCTTCAGCTGACCCTGTGCATGTGCATGTGTTTAGGTAGAGAGAAACAGACAGAAACAATCAAACAGTGAAGCAACTTTACTAGAATCTGAGGACAATCAGTGACGCCACTCGCCATCAAAAGACTCTTATGCTGTTATTGTTTTGGAGCGAGAGAGAGGTTAAAACACTCGTTCCCACTCTTATCAGGCAGGTTTATGGCTGTTTGACTCATTATGGCAGACGTCAATGCCTGTATTTAAGGTAATTTATGGTGGTAAAAACAAGATTGAATGATGGAGTACAAATGTTTTTCTAGAAGGCAGGCTTTTAGGCTTCCGTACAGGAAAACACATGTGAACATTATATTTGTCCACAAACCATTTCCTACACGTGTATTACTCTCAACAACCCACATCAATGTTTTTAAGGTAAAATATTTAATGTACTAAGATTTAAAAGTCCCTAAATGTTAAAATGACCAACAATGAAGGCTGTATAGTAGCAGATTAAACTTAATTGTTCATTTATTCCACACTTCGCATGTTTGAAGTATTGTAGTTTCTATCATTGTGCTGTCGGTTCAATCTGTTCCTGACTGAGTCGTCTATACGCACAATTGACGTACTTTTCAAACAACAGCACTCTGTTTATCCCTGTTTGACCGTCCAGACAACACAGACACATTTCATGCTCCACAAGCTACAGCATCAATGCTTACTGCATGACTAAAATGAACACATTAAACAAATACAGGCCTAGCTGCTTTACATGAAGACACAAACTACTGCAAAACCTCTTTGTTATAAGAATGAGGAAGAAGTTTTCCAGGTAACAATTAGAGTTGGACAATGCAACTAAAACCACATATTTTTCCAAAAAAAGTCAGGTAAATGTATGAATGCAAATAAATATATAAACGATGAATCCATGAAAAAAATAGTATGTATATATAAATACACACACATACAATATATATAAAAAATTTTTTTTTACATGCATTTACATTTATATTTTTTATTATACATAAATATATTTCTATGTTTTCCTTAAATATATACATATGCATGTGTTTGTATTTATAAATGCACTTTTATTTTGGATGCGATTAATCACGATGAATTGTTTCACACAACTAAATCACAAAAGTAGTAAAGTTAGTAAAAATGAAATTAAAAAGTTAGTGAAATTATATAATTATATACGCTGTTATATTACTAAATACAAATAAATCAATCTTTTACAATTTTTGTAATAAAATTAATTTAATGTGAAAGCATAATAAATGCAAAAATCTATAAATAAATAAATACTAAATCTTAAATGTATTAGATTTTATTATTAATATATATATATATATATATATATATATGTATATATTAGATTTTCATACTAGATTTTTGTATTTGTAAATTGTAAATTGTTAATTTAATATAGAGAGAGAGAAAGAGAGAGAAAATACATTTTTACAACTAATTTTACAATTAAATTACAACAAATTAATTATTTAATTTATAATTAAACATATAAAGAATACATAAAAATGTTCTTAATGTTCTTTTAATTCTAACATAAAATATAAAATACAACAACTACAATATCTTTAATACATTAATTAATATATATATCTTTAATTTTATCACTGTGAATTAATTGTGAAAAGCTGATGTCACATAGCCTTAGCAACCATGAAACAAAGGGTTAGTATGCTCACGCAATTATAATTACCTTTTCATTAAGCATAGCAAAGAGCTTTTCTCTGAGCACTGAGCACAAGTCATGGATCAGTCTGACAACCTAATGACTCTCTCTGGGCTTATCAAGAAAGTCATCAATGCTTTTAAAAAAGCGGCGGGCTGTTCGTACCATAAATGTCATTCTTCAGGGCAAGTTGAACCAGGTACCTTCAGACAATTATGCAACCTGGAGAAGAGAAAGAGAGGACGATTACACAACCTGTTTTCCAATCACTCTGTGGTTGTGCTCCTAAACTTTATTCCATGTGAATGCCTCTGATCAAACAAATAGCTGGGATTTTTTACATAATGAGCAGCAGCTCCGCTGTTTGCATTCACCTCATAGCAACAGCCCCATTCTGCTACTTTCATAATACAAAAAACCTAATTAAGTGTGTTTGAAACTCATTGAATAGCAAAGCCCCTCCTTCCCTGCCCCCTAAAAGCCAACATTAAATATCCCTGGACTCTCTCAAGCCTGTTTTCAACATCTCTGATTACATGCAAATGAAGTGTAGGGTCCTATTGAGACCACCAGCACCTCTCCCTCCCCTCCCCACAGGCTCCGGTGACCTCCACAAGCCCCTCTGTCTCCCTTCGGGGTGCAGACGAGCCCTCCCTCCACGGCTGGCCGCAGCAGGGCCGGGGCTCTGATGACACACCGGGGAGAAACTAAGAGAGGGGGAAAAAGGTCTATTAAGGAGACAATGTGCTTCACAATAATCACCTGCCTGACTCTCGTCCATTACACACCGAAACCCTGCAGCGCCTTCTTAGAGGTCAGCCAAAGAGCTCATTTAAATAGAGATGCATTTATCTGTTTGCGGGTGACTTATGGCCTGTCGGATAGAGGCGCTGCTGGTAAACAGCGATTCCTACTGGTTCCCAAGATTGCAGATAGCTGGGAATCTTGGGGTATTTATTGATCTCCAAGAAGCGTGTGGCGTAGACGCAGAATAATTATAATACTGTCACTGCTGCTGTCATCGGAGGCCCTGGTATTGTTATCATTTAAACATTAAAATCATATTCTGAGGTACTCAGAAACGCATTTGGCTACATCATATTTGAATATGTGTGAATGCTAATATGAACAGATATCATTTTAATGCTTAGATGGCTTTAATATGTAATATACTTTATTATTTTTGCAAGAATGGGAATTTGTTGGTGAGACTGGAATAAAAAAACAAAACAGACATATATGCCGTATAGTCATAAAATATTGAAAAATCTTATTTGAAAAGTTTGGTTATATGTATGGTAATTAATACAACTTTATAAATTCCATAAATTCTATAAATTAAATCACTATATAAATGGATTTAATAAATGTCTAAATTATTATTATTTTTTTTAAATAAAGTAGACATAATAACATATCATTACATAATTAAAAAATTGTAAATGTCAAAATAACATCAAGGTGACAAGAGTGTAAGAAATATATATATATATATATATATATATATATATATATACACATAGTGTAATAAAGTAATACAGTATAAAGTAGTATAAAGTAATACAAATAAATTGCGTTATAAATATTGTATAAACATGTAGACATATGTAAATAATAAATTAAAATATAATCCATTTTAATCCATATATGGATTATATAGATGTGTCTGCGTAATACAAAATTTGGATATGTAAAAATATGCAAAATACATGTTAAAAATAACATTATTTAAATAAAAATGGTCATATGAGACATCTTCGATCTTCTTTGATGCCAGATATCAAAATGAATAATGAAAGTTTAGTTAATAGTTTAACAATTTTAATATATAATATATCATTTAACATGTGTGTAACAAATAAAAAGTAAGAAATGAAAAACTTTTTGTGTTTTATCAACATGCAGCAGTATGTGATGCATGTAGGCATGAAATCTGAGACTCTGTCCTGGACAAAATGAGCTTACAATTGGTCACAGGAGACACAAATGAGATGCACGTTAATAACAGGTGTAAACAGGGCCAGAGTTACACACCCTGGGTCAGATACGCTCTCCCAACATGAACGCTTTCAGCCAGTTAAAACTGAAAAGCTTTCAAGCTTTTATGGATTGAGCAGATCTCCGTTTAACAACCCAGACGAGACACGTTGCATCACCCTAAAGTCTTTTATCCACATCCAGATCTGATTGTACAAAGAGCAGAGGGGTAAGGACCCAGGCAGAGTTGTTGTGGTCTGTCTAGGTCTGGTCCCTTTTGATTTACACATCCAGTATCTCCATATCTGTCATCCATTTCCTCCCATTTAACTTTATGACTCTTGGTGACTGTTTGAAGATCAGTGGAGGAGGATGGACCGCTGCGGGGAAAGGGAAGTCAGAAGTCTCACGAACAAAGTGTCTATACGTCTCTCTCTCACACACACAGCATGTCTTGTTCTTCTCAAAGCCAGTGTCACTCCTCAGAGCCGGGTCGTTGAGCCTGATGAACACACCACTTAAGAGATGTTGAACAAACAGAGAGCCGTAATTACCAAGAAAGACATGAGGAGGAACTCCAGAGTGCCATCGCTGAAAATCGAGAAGTTCAAGGAGCAAATAAGCCTCGAGATGCTCGCTATGGGGCCTCTTTGCGCTAATATGATCGCTGACTGAATGCAGTTGAAATTGTAGCTTTATGGAAACTCAAGCGGGGTCTCTGTGTATCCTTGAGAAGGGGCAGCGGAAAGGGCAATGGGTGGGACGCTGCATTGTGGCTAAATCATTATTCAGATTAATGTGACAGTGTTTGGGTATTAGTGCCTGTTGAATCATCATCATGATGGAAACTAAAAGGCAGCTATTTGTTTTGTCTTCATTAACTCTAGAGTCAGAAGTTCAGATAAGGCCAAACGTTTGGAAGAGAAAAAAAAACAATGCCTTTCATGTGCTGCAGCAAATCTGAAACAGACAGAGAACTATAATTTAGAGCAATAAAGAGAAAATCAATGTTAAACAGTTCCATGTTACTGTCCTGTCTGACGTCCATATAGATCCCATTGGAACATTATAATAATAAGCCGATTGTGAAACTGATGACATGAAGAACCAACTGCCTTCATTTTAATATTAATGATAGTGTAGAGAACATGTTAGTTTATCTTAATCAGGATTTGACTCAAATGCCTTCATTTATGATTATTTAGTTTTGGGGAGTAATTAAGAATAAACTAAGCTCAGATTTTGATCAATCAAGTCCACCCTTTGCTAAGCATTTAAATATTTACAACTTTTGCCATCCATTATTTTCTCAGACATGCTTTAATACAAGCGACCACAAGCATCTCTATGTTTGAGTGGCTTTAAACACTTTTATATGGAAATTAACCAAAAACAGGGTTAACCAAAGTACGGTTAACCAATTGACCAAAAATATTTTTGCAAGTCACACAAACTACATCCAGAGAGCAAAGGCTTTTTTCCCTATTACTAAACCTTCAAACACACACACACACACACAAACACTTCATATTTTGTATGTATGTACATTTCATTTTTCACGTTTTTTTTTTACTGCTAGTGTTTCTATTGTGTTAGTTAACTGCATTTTTTAGCTTTTTTTGTAGTTTGATTAAGATTAACTGGAACGCACAATGAAAAACATTATTTTTGAAAACTTAAAACCAGAGTTATCATATATTTCATCATCATCATATTCCATTATCATCATCAAGACAAAATATAAAAAGAAATATGAAGAAATTTAAATAAGATAAAATAAATACAGTAAACAAGGTGTGTGGGACTTAGAAAAAGATATTTTTTGTTTATCATTTTCTTATGACTTTCTATTCTTAAAGTTTAGGTGAGCAACACAAAAGGTACATTTTATGAAAATATCATCAGCTCTTCCAGTTGTTTATCTCTGGTTTTGCTAATGCAATGATGCTGGAAATCTTTAAAGCTCTCTTTAATCAATACCGTACACAACCAATAAAACTAAAGCCAGGGGCTTAAGAGAGGTGAAGATCTATTTACTGGTTGGATGAAGCAGAGAGCCTGCAGTGCATATGACGTATCACAACACTAAAAGCCCCACAGCCATCTGATCTCCTTCACTGGCTGAAATCAAGATACTTCTGAGAAATTCTCTCCTGACAATAAGTCCGAGAAAAGAGCGCCCTGGTTTCTGGCGGGGAGATTGTTTCGCGTAGGTTATCCACCAGTTGTCCATGTATTAAGTTTACCAACTTGGCCTCTCGCTGACCTGGCTGGATGAGCTGGTTTCAAAAGAAGATTGATCTGTGCATGATCTCTGACAGGCCTGAGAGAGTCATTGGGCCCTGGAGAGTAGCTCAGAAGCAAGGCTAAATCAACACTGACTGCATGCTTCTCATAGCCCACTGTCTCAGGCCACAACCCGCCTGCTCCACCGGGCCCAACTGACCTTGGGCACCGGATCGACCACAACTGCTCTCTGCTACAATGTAAGCTACTGCAATAGTATGGTTTCATCAGGGTACAAAAACAAGGTCGCTTCCAAATCTGACCTTCTTTTGGCCTTTGTTGTAATGTTAACCAATTTCACAAACAGTGCTAAACATGTATCACTAAACATAGTGCAAAAATCATGTTTGATCCCTCAACTAACAAGTAACCAAGAGTCCAGAGTCACATGATATTGCCATGATATAAACTGCAAAAAATGCTTTTCCACCTTAGATTTTCTGTCTTATTTCCAGCCAAAATATCTAGGAATTCTTAAAGAATTTTCTAGACAATTAAAAATCATTGTCTTGTTTTCAGAAAAAAATAATCAATATTACTTAGAACAAGCAAAAAAAATCTTTCAGACAGAAAACAAGATTATTTTGGCTACCTTATTTGCAGATTACTTTGCTAATTTCAAGCAAAAATGTTTTTAATTTTGAATAGTTTTTCTGAAAACAAGACAATGATTTTTCTTGATCCTTCTCGATTTAAGATTAAAAAAAAAAAAAAAGCTAGAAAAGCATTTTGTGCTATGTATTTACTAACCAAAATATGGTATTGCAATAATACATGTCCCAAAAAATACCATAGTAATACTATAGTAAAATGATGACATTAAATAATAATTACATGTGCAAAACATAGTGCACTCATTTCAGTATCACTACATATAACCAAAAAACACAATGTAATCATAGTTCATTTGTTTTCATTACGAATAATACCAACCAGATCTAAATATCTTCACTGCCCATAGTTTCAAAGAAACACAATGGAAAACACGGTTACAGTCAAAACCTCAAAAATGCTGACATCAAAATTTCTTGAGAACTTCTTAGAAAGAACTACTGAAATGTTCTGCGAATTATACTGTGCTTTCTTGTTTTTGCTTTTGGGTAATCATCTTCAATTTCATAAAATACAAGAACTTTAAGGCTGATAATTATCTGCAATTCAAAAATATGTAGCAACCACAATATGGATGCACATGGATGTTCAAGATATCTGACACCATTTTAATGAATTTCCTATACTCTAATCCTTTTTGTCCTTGATGTTGGATATCTATGGTTATCGTGCATGCTAAATAAACTATCATCTAACAGGCTCAGATTACGAGACTTTGTGGTCTCAAGCACAGATAAAGAAACATCTTGTAACCAGGCAGGAAAAGCCATGTGCTCCTAAATGCCAGAAAGAGGAGAACACAGTCTGGTTTTCACACAGCTGCGGTAATCCAAACAGATGCACTGTGCTTTAAAAAGCCAGACCTATTCCAGGAGGCCATTTCTGCTCTGGAAACCGAAGGGGAAATCTCTCAAATGTGACTGTGAGGGACACAAGCCAAATATGAAAGGTCAGAGAATCATTCAAGGACAGCAGTCTTGAGTTCAACAGGTTTACATCTTCTAACCTTTTTCCTGCACTAAATATTCAGCTTTAAGAAACTTTTTTTCCCCATCTGTTCCCTTATGTTTAATCTATTTTTCTCTCCGGGTCACCTGAGTAACAGCTGAGATGTCTATTGCAAAAATGCATTCAAATAAAAAATAAATGCAACATCTGAGCCTCATGTTTTCATTATGTTCTTTAGTGCCAGAGAAGACCTACTGCACTGCTGACACTGAATTGAGTTTGCTGGCATGGCAAAAGAACTTTAATTGTTTGTTTACTAAATGTGTGCAGACTAAAAGTGGCACATTTAACTGCTATAGGCTCTATAAATGGGTCTGATTTAGGTTTAACATGCCCTTGGCATCAGAAGATTCAAATTCAGGCCATAAGAATAAACAGGAGTGGGTTGTTTGGTACATGTGATGCTAATTTAACATGGTTAAAAACTCAAGTAAATAGAAAACCAGCCATAACCATAGAATAAACAAAAACACTGAATGATTTTAACAATGGGATTTAATAAAGAATAAAACGACACAAGAAATCAACATACATTAACATTTATTTTACAAATGGGTAATTTACAGCTAATAAGGTAAATGGTGAAGCTGTTGCTCATGCATATTTAATTTGCATTTAACAAAAGCCCTTAACAATCAGCAGGTGAACTAGTCTTGGTAGCACTGGACACATCTCAGACAGACTGCGTCTGTAATACACTGCTTTAGCTCAGTCATACCTCCTATTCCATTTCCACGTATGGCTAACCAAATATATTAAGTTATAAATATCTTAAAAAAAAAAAAAAGGTAAACCATGTATGAACAATGCATTTACATAGTACTGGCTATGCAGATGCATCACAGCAAAAGCTGAATTTATAATAAATACAAAAAAAAAAGTTAAAAAAGGCTACAAACAATGACATCAAGGGGGTAAAAAGTGCAGGGGAAGGCATTGTGCTGGACAGAACTTGAGTTCCCAGCTGACCGACAGGCAGTTTTAGGCCATGCAGCTGATTTCTGTCTAGGCACTTGATTGTGTGATAAGGGAGAGAAGACAATTTGATTGGCTGGATCCTAACTGATCCCAGTGTTCCTTGAGTCTCTCACACTGTGGTCATAAGTTTTAACGAGCCTGATCGGAAACGTAAGATCTTCTTCTTCAAGTTGTGGGAAGCCTTGATTTTGACAAATGCCTTCGCCTGTGCTGACGTCATTCCGTGGGATCCTGTTTGGTTAAACTGGGGCCAATTGACCCCTGCACTCCCCTCAGAGTCACTGCTAGTGCTGCTCTCAGCTACATAGTCTGCCTCACTAGCGCTCGACTCGCTGTCACCAAAACAGTTGGTGGTGTAGTTACTGCGTTCATCCTCGCTTGTGTCCAGAATGGTGGAATGGAAGAGGGAGGCACATTCTGCCGAATATTCAGAGTCGCTTCCCACATAGGCGTAGGGGCTGGTGTAGTGTGCGTTTGACGGCAAGTACATGGCTGACATGTGGCCCAGCATTTCGCGTTTTTGCCTGCGGTGAGCCCTCTTGAAAGCCTCCTCATATGGAATTTCATGGAGACCCCTTGGCCGGCGGTGGTAGTCGTTGCGCTTGTACTTAGGTTTGGCCAACACTGCCTCATGATGTCGGTGATGTCCGTGGTGTCTCTGGGCAGAAGATCGACCCCCTGTGGAACTGGTGTGCTTTTCAAGGATTTGTCCTTCAGGGATGGAGGCAGGAATTCTCTTAGCTTTTGAGGAGGCCTTCTTAGAGGACCTGTGCAAGTGGTGGCCATTGTCCACTTGTCGAGACCGCCTAGATCCTGTCCGATGCTTGTCACGAACAGTCTCAGAAACATGCTCGGAATCGTGCGGTCTACTTTTGGCACTGGTGGAATTTTTCACTTTGACAATCTTAATGTTCTTGGTGCCACCCTTGCGGAGATTTACATTCTGCTTCTGAGCAGGGATGTACTGGGCACTGACCAGTTGACCTCCCTCATCTTGACTTTGCGAAGAAGAACCAAGGCTGAGCAACTCTGGAGCCAGCTGTTTGGCGTCTTTAGCACAACTTGCTGGTGCCTGGGCCTTAGGACTTCTCTTAAGAGGGCTTGTTTTCATTGCTGGTCCAGATTTATTGTCCTCCACAGTGTAATAAGAATGCTTGTTGAGTTTGGGAGAGGAAACTGCATTTGGACTGCCTAAATCCTGGCAGTCCTTCGATGCAACACTTAAAGGCTGGCCTTTAGTGGCTCCAGAAACTTTCTTCTTCAAGACGCAGCTAGTGTTATTATCATTGGTGGTTGTGTAACCATTCTGTAGCTGACTTGGAGAAAAGTATGCTCCATTTTGTAGGGTTCCTCCCTTGGAATCAGCAGACCACTGTCTTTGGGGCGAAGCTGTGCTCGGCTCAGTGCTAGTTGCTGATGCATCTTGTAAACACGTCTGCCAGTTAGGTTTGAGGTCAGAGGTCCATTGCTGGGCCTGGACAGCAGCAGGGGCCCGTGAACAAAGACTAGCCTGCCTTAAAATGCTCTTGGAGGGGTCAGTGTTGATGCTTGTTCTGGGTTTGTTGGTCCTCAAGGGTAGCGCCCTCCTCTGAAGTAGCCCAAAGATATAACTATCCAGTTTTTTGTTTGGGAGTGTTTGAGAGGCATGCCAAGATGAATTTTGGTTGTCCACAACGTGCTCAGGTTTCTGTTCATCACTCGATGCTTCACCAGGCTTGGAGAAGTTACAATCGTCCTTGAAGTGACACGTCATGGATTGAAAGTAGATGGGGCTCTGGACAGCCACCGCATGGAGAGGGCTGGGGTAACGGTAAACATCATTACCGTTTTTGGCAATGAGGTCACAGTGGAACTTGGACTGGCCATCGCAGGAGCCTTCCGGGGAAGGGGAGTAGGATGCAGAAAGAGACCGACGGACTGTTCCAGAACTCGAGTCTTCGCATTGGCAATCACACTCGGCACAACTGCCCAGTTCATCTGTAAACCAGAAAGGACACAACAGTTAATACTACAAGAAAAGACAACATCAGATTACTAAAACATCTGATTTTGAGATGTCATGGCCTGTGAGAGAAGATTATTTCTGATTCCTAGAGCTGGGTGGGTGGTTGATTAGTTTTCATGTGCTAATGAGCCTTTTGTTGCTAGCTTATAGGTGTGGCTGGGAGAGCCATTAGCAATGCTGTGAAACTGTTTCTATCTCTGTCTGGGACCAAACTTCTCTCGTTTCACCTCTATTTGCACAGTCAGGCTTAAGTGATTACAGAATGCTTTCTGCGAACGGTAATGCAACACAAAAACGGATGTCATTTGAAGAAACTAGAAACATACGAACAAAGCGGCCTTTCTTTGTGACAAGACCTTTTAAGCCAGAGGAAGAAATCACCATTAAGTAAATAGTTCTGCATTTGGTTAACAAAGCTAAAGAAGGCAACAGCGTTTCAAGACTACATGAAACAGTGCTGATGGGTAAGACCAGTCGGAATGACCCAGAAACCTCAAACCGTCAGAAAAAGACTCTCACCTGCAGGCTTAAGCCTTCCCTCGGAGGCACAGAGCGAGGTGTCGAGGGGGGTGCACAGGCAGGTGGTAGAACGACAACTGGACAAACACTCGCTGAAGACAGAGTTGGAGGAATTGGAGAGGGATCCTGAAGCACCGTCGCTTAGGTCGTAAAAGCCTGGGAGAAAGAGTGCGAGAGATTAACACATTAATTTGACATTTTCAGGAATTAGGTGACAAAGACTGTGGTTTTCCGCTCTTAACTTAGCTCTTTTCTGGAACCTACTTCCAATTACAATTTGAATAATGTAGCTTCCAGGAAGGTATCCATTTGCAAGAGGAAACAGAGCTAGGAACTAGATCTCCATACATCACAATTGATATTAGCATTAAAATAGTGAAGTAAGGAATAAACCCATTGCAGCTACTACAAGCACTGCCAAAACAGCTGTTGGCATAAAACAAAAGTCCTCAAAGACTGAAGAATCTTCACATTAGAATCGGTTATAAGGCCACTTTAACAATAGAGACTTTCAGAGAGGAGCATACACACATGTAATCAATCTCCACTTTATATAACCTTCCTCCAACAAAAGTGCAGTCAGTCCCAGCACTAAAATGACCTCTCGTATTTGGAATGTAAACCAATGGAGCTGCAGCAGGCCTCTAGCACAGGGTGCAGATTGTTCGTATTACCAAATTAGTGCTTAAGCAAAACAGCTAAGCAGTTTCCAACAGACATTAGGGCTTGCAGGTACACAAGCTACTACAAGCCAAAAGCACATAATGTCGTCTTGTGCAAAGTGATATAATTTCAACAGGACGTCTGATTGCCTCCCTCGGGTGGTTGTCAAAGATTAACAATCATTAAAAATGTTTTTCAGTGCTTGTGAATCAGTTTTATTGGAAACCCTGCCTACGCTGACTGCTCAGATTTAGTGTTATGTTATGCTTTACAAAAGATACTAACCTGAACTTGGCCGGCTGTCCGTTTCCACATGTTCATGCGAAGTCTCTGTGTCCAAACGCAGGTCACTGATCTGCCGGTCTAATTCCTGGAGCTGGTTGATCAAACCTGCATCTCGCCTCCTGAGGCAATTCTACAAACAAACAATACATATTGCAAAGATGTTAATACAAAGTTTCATGCACATCTAATAGTTTTGAAACTTCATAATTGCTAAGATTGTTTGCCCTGCAGCCCTAACAACGATCTGGAAACAACTGCATTTCTCAATGCCGGTGGCCTCACGGCACTGATCAGACAGATGTAATGAACTAAATTAGAGTCACACCTCGTATGGGAATAACCGTTCAACTTCTGCAATTGGATGCATCTGACAACACCCGTATCATGTGCTGCATTCCAAATTAAGCGTGGCGAAACGGCAGACTGAGGAAAATGTGGCCCCTTCAAAGCAGACGGACATTACTTCAAATGACCTATAATCAGAGGCATGTTATCTGCTGCAAATTTTAACTGCTGTTCGCTGACAGGGGAAGTAATGCAGTGCAGATTCCAGGCTATATGGAGCAGTGGAATGGCGTTTCCTCTACTGCAGACCGAGGCTGTAAAAAAGCCTGGTCCTGACAGGCGAGCTGCGAGTGATTTATGGGCCCTGAGCTCTCAGCATGCTGGGCTGTGCAGACCATTTTTACACAAAGTGCCATTTGCAGAGCACACCGACGGTTATTTTGAAACGGCATCAAATTAACCCCAGACCACTGTTGATTGCTTGGTACTGGGTTTGGGACGGCAGTGTCTAAATTGCTGGTTTATACTCAATTCACTCAGTTCAGCTTAGTCAAAGACCACAGAGGAATGGTTGTTTGTTACTGGGAAGTCATAAGGACATTAGGCATTATAGGATCCACAAATTACCATTAACTTTAATGTAGTTCTGGGTGTGAGGCCTGCAAACAAACTGACCTCAAAATAAACAAGTGTAATTTTTGGGAAGACTCAAGCCACTTGTGTACATGTCTGAGGCTTTTGCAAAGCCAGGAAACAAATCCAAACCTTGTAATTCTTTTCTGTATACAATACATTAACCACAATAAGTGGACCTGTAGGCTTACAATAATGGAAATGTTTGCAAATACCTCAAGTGGAACCAGGTGTCTTTGGCCCAACTGTTAAATTTAATCTTGCTCATCCTCTAAAGACAGCAGGGGGCTTTAGCTGGGCTTGTAAAAAGTTCATTTCCATTGAAACCCATCAACTAATCTCATTCAGGCCGGTTGGACCCCCTCCTAGACTTGCATTAGAAGCTCAGGGATGTTCTACTGCTTCCAGGAAGTTTGATTTAAATGGTTCTCTTTCTGTTTTAATGCCATTCTAATGATTATAGGCTGTAAGCTATAATCACCACATAACTACAAATGCAAAGGCAAAAAGAAAATAAATAAATGAATTTAAAAAAAAAAACATTCCATTGCATTATTCATCTATTATTTTCTACTATTCTAAAATTCAAATAGATTTTTAATTAAGTTCAATGCACATAAATGTGAAATTATGCCCATAAAAAGTCTTTCTAATATATATTTTAAAATACGAAAATGCTCAATGCTATTGTGAAGTCACAATATAAAGTGTTTTCATTTTTTAATTGCATTCAAATGCATAGATTTTTATTCTCAAGTTTAGTTATGAGACCTCCCTTGCAAAAACGTACAGTGGTGGTACCATGTTTATACTATGCCTCTTTCATGCATACTATAGTACTGTGGGATTATCATCACTTACAAAAATGTACCCTGGCAGTACCATGGTATTGGTGTAAGTACATTTCTTCAGAAATATTGGCAAAAAAAAAAGTTGCACTACATACAAACTAGTTTAACAATAATAATGACAAAAAAATAATAACTTACCAATTGTTTTCTAAGTAATAAAATATTTTCCTCCAGAAGTTTCTCTTCAGTGTTCAGATAGCTTTCTTCCACTGTAATGCAGGGTTTGTCCTCTCCCCCGAGCTCCTGACAGTTCAACACACTCCTGACCAGCAGCTCCTGTCTCTGTCTCAGATACTCCAGCTCGGTCAGACCCGCGACAGTCGCGTCCAGACGCTCCCGGGTTCGGACCCGCTCCACTTCACCGCGCGCCTCGCATTCCTTCCGATCTCGCGTCACGAGCGCGGAATAATCCCTTGACAGCAGCATCTCTGACAATTCATTCATTTATATATCCAGCGGTGAAGATTCTTCTCATAAACAAAGTGCATCTGAGAAACACTTATGACATGATCAGATAATTTCCATGTATTAAAAGTAATCATGAAAAGCAAAAAAGAATCCCAAAATTCATAGGAAAAGGGAAAAAATGAAAATCACTTTTTGTGATATAGATAAATGGCATTTAAATGCTGTCGCCCTTGCTTTAGATCAGTATAAAAAGTCCAAATCCAGAGACAGAGAGGGCGTTGATGTGTGCAGTCCGGATGATACTGAGATCTGAATGCGTCCTACAGTGAAGAGCTCGATCACACTCACACACTCACTCACACACACACACACACTCGGAGGAAACCCTGCTGCTGAGGATGCGGCGGGGTCCTAACGCCCATCCCGTTCACCCCTGATCTTCTGTACTATCCTTTTCATGCATGATGAAAACCCATTACAATCTGTAGGCTAAAACAACATCCAGACCTGCATTAGATGGCATGTAGCTACTAATCCCAATTGCATGCAAAATCATATACAGTTTTGTTAGTTTAGCTTTGCTTATTTATTCTATAAAAACAGGAGTAGAGTGCTGGCAGAAACATGCGAATTAATATATGCACGCAAAAAAAAACACAAGCTTACAACAGGAAACACAAGATTTACAAGTAAAGTATTTTATTTATGTATGAAAATTCCTTTAATTCATTTATTTATCAGTTCATCAAAAAGTACTATAGTTAGGTGATGATATCAGGTGCTTTGTGATGACCATATTTTAGATAATTGATATGATATTTAACATGGTATTCACACTAAAAAATATCATGTGTATATGTATATGTGGTAGGTTCTTAAAAAAGTAGTAATTCTTTAGTTGGCATCATGCTTAAAAGAACAGGAAAACATGCAAGGATAAGGACATAATGCATAAGGTGTGTATAACTAGTGTGTATAATCTAATAACATGTTTAATAACTTGCAGCACAGATGAGATAAATTTTAGAAAAATTAAGATTAAAATTAAGATTTATTGCAATGTGTATTTAAAGGCACTCAGGTGGATGACTGCCCTCTGCTGTTGTTAAAACAAAAACATCCTTCACTTGTGTATGCATATGTATATATAGCCTATATATCTATATCTATATCTATATATATATATACATTTACTCACTCACGCACACACATATACATAAAGTACCTTTTTTTAACTTAGTCCAACAGCTCACTTATTAGAATTATTATAGCCTAAAATATAATTGTATCTATGTACATATAAATAAAAATTTTTGTGTCTGTATATATATATATATATATATATATATATATATATAAGTCTGACATTTCACCAAGATGTAGGTGAATATACATGAACTCAAATAAAGAATGATCTACAGGTTTTCTGAAAGACGGATCTGTAAAACATATGTTTAAACATTATTTCTGGTAATAGACTCCACAGCTGCTTCTATAAGAGCTTGAAGTCACATTTCTCAACTAGCTCATTAGTCAGACGCGTGGAGAACTCAAAACAGACAGATTTGTTGGAAAATGCATCTGTGAAATGGATCAAGGATTTACATATCGAGTGCGTAATTGTTCTGGCAGATACTAAACTAATTTATAGTTTGGATAGACAGGTTCAGCTTTCATTTTAGACCTTTACGAATAAAAAACCCCAAAAACAATAAACAACCCACCGTTTCTAGAATTGATGGATTCTGGTATCTAAATACCAATTAAAGAAGGGAAGAGACATCGTGAATATTTCTCAGAATAAATTAGTTTCGCTCACAGCTCTGACGGACACACTCTTTCCACAGTTGCATGTCTAATGAAAAAC
Source organism: Enteromius unitaeniatus (assembly GCA_032359435.1). NCBI lineage: Eukaryota > Metazoa > Chordata > Actinopteri > Cypriniformes > Cyprinidae > Enteromius > Enteromius unitaeniatus. The sequence continues at coordinate 2,560,178 of JAUMHI010000061.1, forward strand.
ACTGCACCTCTCAAAGCCCTGTCCATCAACATCAGCCAATGGCTCAGACAGTTTCGTTTGATTTGCAGCTAAGCAGGCGGTGAAGATGAGTCAAAGAGAGGAGGAGACCCTCAGTAGACGGCACAAAGCTTAATCTCTCTTTCTAAACACGACAGGGATCGAGGAAATGGAATCCATGGCTGCTTCTATGAGGAACAGATGTTTGAAACACAGCTGGTGACCCTCTGAAACATTAGCCCTGGCCGGACGGTTACACGAGCACACAGAAATACACACACGGTCAAGGATGTGGAAAGAAAGAGTGGCTTAAGGGCACAAACTTAATAATTGGACAGAGTCGTGATTGCGGGCCGCCACCTCAGGCTACGAGTGCGGGACAGGAAGTGACCCGGGATATACATACATTGTAATTGGATCAAAAGCTGTAGCTTTTGTACCACCAGAATCAAATCTCTCAGACAAACAGGATAAACTCTTCCTTTCATTGCCAGGTTTTCCACCCGAAACACAAATATGATACAAAAGCGATCAAGTGAGAAGTGTGCATTTGTCTTCATTAAAATAAATCAAACTGTTTTTGTAGCCAACCCTTGATTATTTTATGTAAATCTTTTCCCATAAATCTGACCCAAAAAATCCAGACACTTTCCCTTAGACTAGCTTTTGCTAGTACAAAGTCACATTTGTGCTTTAACCTAATCCAATCACTCACAGTAATTACCTTATGAATTTTGTAAGGCCCATTAAACGAGAACAGGACCCCATTATGTAGGACTGGCAGGAACATGGGGAATAAATTAATACATCTAAATACATCAAAGCCTACAGCGCTACAGATGCCGAACTGTGGGGACAAATTGAGCAAATGCGCCATGAGGATTTATGAGCATGATAGCAATCGTCACCCCTCACCTATATCTTATATCATGCTGGACACAGAGCGCTTTTATACAACACATCAGTCATATAGATGTTACTAGGTCAAATTTACACTCAAAGATTGTGGATACCGGCCAAAAATAACTAGTTCTAGGTGTTTGTTTTAGTATTCCTGCCATGGTGGAAACAAAACTTGGAAGGTGTTCTATTAGGAAGCCTAACGAAACTTCAATGTCAAACGGGCGCTGTGCTGAACCTGCAGGTGTCAACGATGAGTCTGTGATTGTGATTTGGAAGGAAGAGCTTGTCTGTTCACCACACAATTTGAGAAACCGCACGCACTCATCAATACTGTCGAGGGATGCTGGATAAAACTCAAGGCCAGATCATTGTTTGACAAATCTCTGTGCTTTTCTGAGGCTGCAGAGAATAAAAAAAACTTTTGGGGCTTGGAAAAATTCGTAGAAATAAATTCCATATCTCTTTGTCAAGACAAAACAAGTCTTAAAGGGCTACATGCACTCTTACAAGCTGTTTGGACTGAAATGTGTGCTGGGAGAGTGTGTACACAACCACTCTACAATGATAAAGATCCACCAGTTTCTATCCACCAGTTTTCATTTGATTTAATAAAAATAAGTTGCCCCTTCTAAAATCAAGCCATTCTCAAATGCATGTGGGTGTGGCGTCACACGACAGAGGCCACTCCCACAATAGTTGATTGACAGCAGCGTGTCACACAGACTGAACTGGTGTCATACCTCAGACCTGCCCCGAGTGAGCCGTCATCAGACCGAGACGCAGAGACAAGCAAGACTCCTGAGAGATTGAGCTGTTTTGTTGATGAATGTATTAATGAACATAACAGTAGTGATTTACTCCCGACGTCTGAGAGACTGAAGACACGGAGGATTAATGTTATGTTTGGTTCTGAAGAGAAACGCACTCTTGATCAACCGAAATGCATTTATGTTCGCGCGAATCATTCATGATCCAGCCTCACCTACAGAAGCAGTGAGGATAATGTCTTTTAATGAATCTTTGCCAATCTCCTTTCCTAATAATGTGCTAATTATTAAGTTTCACTATGAATACGGCTAAATAAAGATCCTCTGAGAGCGCCGTGGAAAAGAGGGGCGGAGTCAGCGGAGCTCGTGAAGATTCAAAGGGGAAGTACACAGAACAGAGTGATTTCTAAAGAGTTGTTTTTGACAGGGGAAAATTAGCGTTTTTACACTATATTTGAGAAATTTTTAAATAAACTATATTACAAACTTTTCATTAAGATCATAAAGAATCATATTAGCTTGTGGAAAATTGACTTTGACTCCTTTAAAATACATATCTTGTGTAATCCCAGGCTATCTGTGAATCGGGCTAAAGTAAGGCGATAGGTGATAGTTTTACAGACTGGCTGATTACTTGCTCAAATATTGATTTCGGATCAAAAAAAAGTTACCGACTGCAGCTTTAAAGAAAGACTTCAAACTGAATTCATGCTAAAACAAATCTTCTTTAACAAGACTCACCAGCTCCAAAAGTTAAGACGTTCTGCTCCTCCAGTGAGTCCGAGGGAGAGGAGGAGCATGGGAAGAAGTTTAAGATCAAGATCAAGCCTTTGACAGCAAACAGTGGAAACTATACAGTGTCTGCTATGGATGAGCTGAAGGCCTCAGCAGGGACGCTGGCCATCTCTCCTTCTCCTCTGGTTAGTTTTGCTGTTATGCTTTACAGAGATGATGTCCCATGGTTATATTCACATTCAAATGTTGAGATGAGTTCCTCTGTTCTTCTGTTTGTTTCATCACACAGAGAAAGAGTCCGGTAAGCAAGTGTTTTTACGCTTCCTTAGACCTTTAAAGATGCTAAATAGATTTGCATAATGTCTGTCACACACATCAGTTTAGTTTATGTGTCTTAGCTCTTAGGAGCGTAACAGCAAATGGCGAATCAGTTCAAGATGGTGTATCGGTGTAGGGATCACACAAGGATTTAGTTTCATTTATTGGTGTTTGTTGGATGATATCGGATATACAATTGTGCATATTCATATCCACTACTTGTACACTTAGAATATACTCGTCATCATCTAATGCTCACTTTAGGTGTTTTACCCTCACATTGATGCACACAATAGTTTGCAGTCAGTAAGATTTTTAAGAAGCCGCTTATGCTCACCACGGCTGCATTCGTGTAATCAAAAAAGTAATGTTGATTTTAATTTATTTTTGATATATTATGGCTGTTTTGTATTTTAATGTTGAGGCGAAGCTGAATGTTTTAGTATCATTACCAGTGTCACATTATCATTCACAAATCAATCTGATTTAGTGCTCAAGAAAAATGTTTTGTTATTATAAATGCTGCACAGTTGTGTTGCTTAATATTTTTTTGGAATCCATGATATATGTTTCATCTTTTCATAATATTATAAAAGGCTTTTACTGACACACTTTGATCAATTAATAATATATAGAATATATAATAAATATGCATATTAATTTCTTAAAAAAAATCTTACTGACCCCAAAGTTTTGAATGAAATACTTTTTTAGAATACTTATTATTTCATACATTTTTATGCTGTGATGCCTTGTAAGCTTGTACTATTTAAACTGTGTGTATATATATCTTTATATATCTTTTTTTATTATTATTTAAATGTGTACAAAGCTGTTTAGACAAAATAGTATATATATTGGTCTTAACAGTAAGGAATTGTAATATTTATCCAGCATCCCTACAGCTTTGTACATTTATGAATTTTGCAGCCACTTTTATCTAAAGCCGCTTACATTGCATTTAAGTTAGACAAACCCCTATTGCTATTACCTTGTTGTACTATTCAAGTTAAAGAAACACTATAATGCATTTACTGTGTGCTTTATGTATACTGATGAACTGTGCTTCTGCTTTAACTTTTGATTTAACTTTTTAATATCACATGCTATTAGTAGCCAGCTTTGCCAGTCCTAATATTAAGAACCAGTAAACACAAGCAACAGTATGTGTTGTTGGTTTGGTTTGAAGCATTAGGTGGCATCACAGGCAGTATTTGTTTATTGTTAATAGTACTGATCTGTGACTCGCTCTCTGACCAGGTCTGTTCTTTCTCCTTATTTGCTGATCTCAGAGGCGAAGTCCAGTAAGTATGGATCTTGTATTATCAAACTGTGTTGCGTACGATACAGAGCTTTGATGCTGCTGTCGCATGCCTGATCCTGAGCTTCTCTGACCCTTTCATTGTGATGATGCTTCGTGCTGTGTTCCAACTGTACTGACAGCTTGATGCTCTCGTGGATCAATTGGAATGAATCATTAGATTCTTGATATCATCTGCAGCTTCAGCATGTTGGATGTGAATGTTCCAGCGTTGGCACCTGGACTCTGTTTTCCATTAGCTGAAGATGTTTGTCACTCATCAGCTGTAATAAATGGAACTAATGGAAAACTATGAACAGGTGCCAAATAATACCCTCTGCCTGTTAACTGTTAGATGTTTAGTTTTATAATGTGTTGTACTGTTTATGACTCCTTTGTGTTAGGGTTAGAGTTAGGCAGAGTTTTGGTCATTACAAGATTTTTTGGTCAGATTTTTTTAGTGCTGTCAAAAGCCAAAAGTTTGTGTACTGTGTACATTTATTATATATACATAAATACACACACTCTATTTATGAAAAAATATTTACATTAATGCATTTATATTCATATAATTTATATTATATTAATATATTAAATATATAAACATAACATTTTTCACAAAAAAAAAAAAATATATATATATATATATATATATATGTGTGTGTGTCTGTGTATTTATTTATATATTTATATATATATATATACACACACAATACATATTATGTGTACAAAAACCTTTATTTTGGATGCAATTAATTGCAATTAATCGCTTGTCAGCACTTTTTTTTCCCTTCTTTTTTGAGCAAGGATGCATTGATTTAATCAGAAGTGAAAGCAAAGACAAACGTTTCAAAAACAGCACAGTTTTTAAACGTTACAGAGGTATAAATCAGCAATTCTGTTTTCAATACTGATAATCAAAAATGTTTTTTGAGCAGCAAATCTGCTTATTAACGTGATTTCTGCATGACTCTTAAAATTTAGCTTTGATCACAAGAATAAATCTCCTCTAAAAAACATTAAAATTAGTGCTGTCAAACAATTAGGCCTAATCATGATTAATCACATCCAAAATACAACTTTAGATAACGTGTGTGTGTACTGGGTATATCTATTATGTATATTTAAACACACACATGAACATTTATATTTCAGGAAAAATGTTGTTTATATATTAAATATGCTTATTTATAATATACATTATATGAATATAGACATGTAAACACATGAAAATATTTTTAAAATACATACTGTATGTGTGTACATTTATTTACATACTAAATATACACAGAACACACACAAATAATAATTTTATAAACTAAAACATTTATTTTGGATGTAATCATTCACAATTAATCATTATTTAGATTATTTAATTCAGCATTATTTAGAATAGAAAAAAGTTACTTTGTAAAAACATTTTACAATATTAAAATTCAGCCTCTTAAGAACATGAGGGACTAAAAAATAAAGAAAATCTTACCGAAAATTTGTACGGCATGCAGTTTTGGCACGTTTTATGGCAATGCGTTGACATTCCCACATGCAATCGAGTTTCTATCTGCTTGTGACAGTAAATATAATTTTTTTTTAGATAGTATTTGTGGTTTTTGAAATGTCTTTGTTATTGGCATTATCTTCTTTTATGACCTTTGTTACAGTGCCCGATGAAGCGAAACCTGTCAAGTGAGTGTATTTTTGGAAATATTGACTATTTGACAATATATTGATAATGTATTGTCATATCACTCCAATTTGTACAAGTAGTCAATTTAACTTTACATATTCCAGATGAGGAGATTGCCAGACCACGACGATCTACTCCAACACCCACGACAACTCCAGGACCTGGTTCAGACCCGCCCAGGTTAGTACACCATCACAATCTCTTGTGGAAATGTTTGTGTTTCTGCTCACTATTGAATTATTAATCTTAAATTGAATAACATTACTAAATTTCATTGCCTGAGTACCCTTGGGATATTTTGACCTTGTATTTTCCATTTGTCTCCTAAAAAGAGAAAACACAAGAGCGTTCTTCGGGCTACCGTTAGAAACCAATTTTGAAGCACACAACTCAGAAGGTACAGCAGTATTCCTCAATAACATAACATTGATGAGCACCATGATTTGTCAAAATAAATGTGGTTTACAACCTTTATAAGCAGTTTTGCAAATGAAATGTAATTTAAGGAATTGTCCTTCTTTCATGCACTAATGTGATTAGTAAGTCACTTAAAGGAGATATTGATGGGTATTTCATTCATGAATGTTAATGACAGTGTTCCCGGTTGAGCCGGAGCTCTGGTGTCAGTCCACTTCTCTCTCCACGTGTGTTCTCAGCAGATCTCTGCCCACTAGAGGTACTGCATGTCAAATGTCTTTGATAATGCCAGTTTGAAGCTTAAAAGTGCCCCAGTGAAAGCACCAATAAAACACACAATGGTGACAAATAGTTCCTAATGAATGCTACAGAGCTTCACATTTCACTGCTCACTGCAGAGTTTGACTGGATCTACAAGATTAACCAGAAATAAATCTCATTTACACTTTGAACGGCTCACACAGGGGGAAAAAAATCCACTTTTGTTTAGAATTATTACAGATTTTATGAATTGATTAGCAATGTAAGCTGATATGCATAAACAAGGATACTCTGCACATGTCTCCTTTTAAAGTAGTATTTTAATTTCCTTTTTAAATTAAGTTTACATTTTTGGTCATTTTGTTGTGCTTTTACAAAAAATACTTCCACTTTTGTTTCACTTTTAGCTTTATTTCAGTTTGTAATTGTTGGATTTAAACATGTGTTATGATATTTTAATCATATAATGTAAGCTATTTATACAGTGCAGTATTCAGTAAAAAAGTACTTCTTGTTTTTTAACATGCCGTGTTATCTCTCCTTTCAGCTCCACCTCCACTTCCTCCAAAGAACATTCCTGTCACTCCACCTGGACGCAGTTCGAGCTCTGTAGCGTCCTCCGGTATGGGCTGACACTTCCTTTTTAACATCCAAAAACACATAGTTTGAATCTCCTGAAAGAAGTGTGTTAATACAGAATACTTGTTCTCAGCTGGGGTGTGCGATATCAACAAAAATGATATTGATACGTTCATTATATTCTTTATATTCTGTGCAGTGGGGAGACGTTTGCCACCTTAAAGTGATTTCTAGGAACATTTGTATCTTCAAAGGAGCATTTTTCCCTAACCTTATTATTGAATTTATGCATAGCTCATATTTTATGTTGAAATCTTAAATGTAGTCGATATATTCAGGTAGAAAAATAATATTTTTAAATAATACTTTAAATATTGAAAAAGAATAAAGGAGATGATACTTTAATTTAAGCTGCCAGTAGGTGGCGACAAGTCACTGAGTGATTAATTGAGTCATTCGTTCAGCGAATTTGTTCAAATAGCTCATTCAATCAGCCGCAAAGCCACAGAATCACTGATTTGTTCAAAAATGCTGTTTTATTTAGGAATGAAACATCTCATATGTGTTTTCAGTACAGCTTTGTTTCGAAAATATTTTTGCTGGTGAAATAGAGCAAAAACAGACAAGATTAACTTCTTGTTGAACCATATGAAATCAGTATCATATTTGCAGTTGTGCTAATATTTGGGGGGAAAAAGGCAAGCTTTGCCCCCATGTATTGAATTTTGGAGTCATTCTTACTGCATTCAACTAAACTACATAGGGTGTACAAACATGTTTTTGTAAGTGACATACTCAATAATGTCAGCTTTTGAAACAGCAAGATAATAAATATTGTACACCCCTAGTTTGTGGTGATGAATGTTGGAAGAGTATTTGACAGCTTGTTTTCATTTTGTCTGAATAGGTTATTATAGTGTGGTTCCTAGCGTCAGAGGAGATGGATCAGCCTCAGCCTGTCAGGATGCCCCATTATCTGACCCATCCGGAAGGGCTTTTATGCCTGACTTGGACAGTGTTTTTGGGCCTGTGGAGACACCCCGGTCTGGGTCAGATGTGGTGCAGTGCAGCTGGGTGAGCTTCAGCGAAGGCTCTCCCGCCAGACCCCCTCCCCCAGACGAACCCGCCCCTTCTCCGCCTCTGTCCTCTTCCCCTGCGGACTCACCCCCGACCTCGCCCCTCCACCTGCCACCTCCACCTGCCTGGCAGGCTCTGGCCCGCTCCCATTTCCCTGGAGACCTGA
>JAUMHI010000061.1:2568484-2586869 GCA_032359435.1 Enteromius unitaeniatus
TATTACAAACTTTCCATTAAGACCCTAAAGAATCATATTAGCTTGTGGAAAATTGGCTTTGTATGACTCCTTTAAGAACATTCTGCTTTAAAAACTAGTGATTTTATTAGTACAAACTGCCAGATATGTGCAATTTAATCACATGCAAATAAATCAAACATAAAAAGTTTTGCATTATTTATACATTTTCCACTTGTTCTGAACCTGTATTAATTTCTTTCTTCTGATGAAGATGATATTTTGAAGAATGTTGATAATCAAACAGTGGATGGTAGCTTTTGAGTTCCTTTTTTTTTTATTCGTCATACTATGGAAGTCAATGACTGCTGTCAACTCTTTGGTTACCAACATTCTTCAAAATATCTTCTTTTGCGTGTTCACCTGAACAAAGAAACAAACAAATTTCTTAGGTCTCTAAATGAAATTTAAATGCCTTTTCATAATTGAATTTCTGTACATTTTAGCAAGTAAAAGTTCATTAGTGTACTTCTAAAATGTGTTGCTTCAGACACTCTTTATTTTTACAGATTTTTATGAATGCTAGTAAATATTGCAAAATGAATACTTACTGGACTAAAGCAATTATAGTTTACTGGATTGCAAATACATCATTTACAGAAATATCAAGTTAAACGTGACTCAAACGTGAAATATCTCTCAATTATCACTGTATGTCATTGCATTATATATTTTGTCTGCCACAGTAAAACCACAGAGCTTTGATCATTAAATTAAACAAATATAATCTATATAATATAATAGTATAATTTTGTGAGACGTGGAGGTACAACTGATAATCATATGCATTTTATGTAAGTAGCCTGTTATAAAGATTAGTTTTGTTCATTAAAAAGTAATTTTTGGAAAGACTAAAATGTAATTAAGTAATAATGAGAGTTTTCCCTTAATAAATTAAGGCAGCAGACGATGAGACTAAGATACTCACAGCTGAACATTAATGCAAAGTCAGTCTTGCTGCTACTGACGGGTGTCCCATGTGGATTCTGCCATAATTCAGACCAACATAGAGTGCCTATAGGCTATTATTAAGTTCAGCATGGTTGTCATGTTTGATATGTCCAACACATGCTGCTGTGATTGTACCGCTGTTCAGACAAAACATAAGGAACAATAGAATCCTTTATGTTAGTAACAGAGATCTTACAACTTCAACAAAAACATTATTTGACTCAATTTTGAACTCCTTCTAGAAGATAATTTTGACAATGAACTATACAAATATAGTAGACAAATCCTAAAACTAAATCTTAGATGACCGTGTCAATTGTGTTAATGTTATAAAGGTTACTATAATAAAAACATTTGAAAAAGAAGCATTACCGCTGGGACACGTGCGGATGCTCTGGATGTGATCTTGACTTTCAGCCTATACGAAAGAGTGAAGATTAGATGAAAATGAAGGCTGTACGGGGCACTCATGTGTCACAAGTCAAAAGTTTAATCAAATCGTCTGTACAGAACGTCCCGGCCGAAACAACAAAGCTTAACTAGACATCTGAGCTGAGCTGCCTGAGGTCAGGACATTGTCCAAGAAGTTGTTTCTTCACAGATTTGCTTACTCTTACCACACAAATTCTCACTTATGAAATCCCAGCTATGCCTTTGTACTTTAAACTGGCTGTGATCCGGTCCAAAGGTCTTTAAAATCAAACAAAAGGAAACCAAGAATAGATCTAGCTACCTAAAGTAAAACACGGGGAGGTGAAGCTATAGCTAAAGAGAACGGCGTCAGCTAAAAGTGAGAAGTGAGGCCCCTTCATTCTGTGTGGAGTTCACACAATAGCGGTCAGACCAGGCGCTCTTCAGCGTCTATTAACTGTCAGCCTGCGGATCGTTAAGAGTATTAATGGTGGGGTAATGTGGACCTGCACAATGCCAATTACCCTCTCTCGTCACACAGACCTCTCTCAACAGCCCCTTCACACCCATTACCCCGTGAACACACTCACTGCACACTTTATATGGAAATATATGAGGATTTTTCCACAGTAAATACACACTGATCTGTTTGACTGGAGTGCAGACGGAAGATTTACATGTAGCAGAACAAAAAAGATGGCGTTTAAAAAAAAAAATTAATAATAAATAAATGGAACAAAAATAATAATAAAGACGTGTAATGATACTAAATGAACTAAAAAAATTGCATAACATTTTAAAATACCAAAAAAATGAAAAATGACAAAAATATTAAGCAGCACAACTCTTTACAACACTCTTTACAACTCTTTTTAAGTATTTATAAATGCGCACACATATAATATTTGTATACACATTTTTCATAACATATAAATATATTTAAACAACATTTTTCTTAAAAATATACATGCATATGTATATTTGTATATAAATAATTAATATACACAGCACAAACACATTATGTAAACCAAAAACCTTTATTTTGGATGTAATTAATCGCAATTAATCGTTTGGCAGCACTAATTCAAACAGATAAGTGTTAAAAGTGTTTAAATTAAAAAACACTGTAATGCATGTAGATGAATATTAATAGATGTTTTTAAATTAAATATACAAAAAAGTTAGAAGTGCGAAGAAAACACCTATCATGTCAAATTTCTAAATCCACGTAAAATAATCTCATAGAAAGAAATCACATACTTACATATTGATCAAGCAAAACTAAAGTAATACAGTAAAAGCAAATTGGAGGCTGATACTTCAAGTATACTTACAGGCTTGCTGTAGTCATGTGGAGGATGAGTGTGTTCCACGGATGTTCTCTATTTGTGGTTCTATGATGCCGTTACAGTTTAGTTCTCTGTTCTGGTGCCACGTCTTAGACTGCTTTGTTTGAAACATCTGAAAGAAACTCTTTATGAGATAAACAGCATTTCCACCAAAGCCTGAGAGCTCTTTGAGCAGAGACGACAACAAGAGACTTGAAATGTCATACAGTATATAAAACCAAACAAGGCAGCCAACACTTTATGGCCCACTTCATAAAGAAAAACGTCATAGCTCATATCCTGCATCTTCGGATGCATTTGTTGTCTTCCAAATGTCAAACAACCCACGTAATTGGCCTGGTTTCCATATGTCTCATATGTCTTATTGACAGATCAAAATCTTTATTTGCTTTCACAGATTCAGCGTAATTAAAGTGAAGGGGCCACAGATTTAAGAGCCAAAACTGATCTTTTCAAAGGTTTTGAAATAAATCCACGTTCAGTAGGTGAAACGGATCTATAATCTGAAGGAAATGAGTTTGTGTAATGCAGTGGTCCGTTTCTTAACCGAGAAGATAATACAGATTGACTTTTTGCTTTGCTTTTCTAATCCCTGCAGCATTTGCTTTAACCGGAGGGTTATGCGGATACGGTTGTCACGGCAACATCTTATCAGCCACCGGTCCTCCTGCATCCCTTCTCCGCCCCTCCATCATTCATCCTGGTGATTTGGGCGTAATTAAAACACACTCACGCTCCCGGAGACGCTTTACACATCCTCAATTTATAAAGGTGCTCTGGGTCCCTCTGGGTCTTTGAAATGGGTTGGACATGGTGGGGTGTTTTTTCAATCAAATGACTGCTGTAAAGGTCACAATGTGTAGAAAAAAACAAATGTTACAGCTACAGTTTATAACGTGAAAATAGTAAGGTAGGGAAGTTAATGCATGCATGTTATATTAGTTTTGGTAAATTATTTTAGCATAACAAACATTTAACTGTATTTATAATACATGTAATACGCATTTTTTTGCCCTCTTTATTAACTTATTATGAAAGTAGCAATACAATAGGCAGGATAATGACCACTCATTGTAAAATAAACCTCTTTGGGATAATTCTCATCTTTTTTTCTTTGGTCCAGACTGGGTTTATTGTTTTGGGATTGTGATTATCTGACTTTAAATTAAATACAGTTTTTCAATATATAAATAAATACTTTCAGATCATTTATAATCATACATTCATGCGCACACTCACATGCATAGACAGACACACACACATGTTTTTTTGTGATTTATGGGGACTCTCCATAGGTGTAATGATATTAAACTGTACAAACTGTATGTGGTTTTGCTCTACACTGACCCTACACCTAAACCTACCCCTGACAGGAAACTGGGTGCACTTAAAAAAAAACTAACAAAAAAAACAAAAACACCATTTTGTATTTTTTTAAGCCTTTTGAATTACGGGAATACCGAAAATGTCCTCATAAATCACCGTCATATTGTAATACCTGTGTCATACCCATGTCATTATACAAATTTGTGTCTTCATAAACCACATAAACGAAAAGAATGGTATTTAGTTGACAAAAATCTTACATTAAAATGTGACTTATTTAATGATAACGGTATGCAATGTCTTCCAGTTAATATAATTACTGCTGGAAATGCAACATGAACACAGTATCAAAAAAAGAATAATAAAAACTATATATATTAATTAAACATGGTAATGCCAGGTAACAGTTTTGGACAAAGCAATTAATTTTATAAAAAGAAATTTACTGATTTACCCCAAAAATATATGCATAAACAATGTCTGAAACGTTCCTTTAAAAGGAGTTACTTGCCTCTTTGTATTCCAGATCTCTTGCTTTGGATAAAAAAATAAATGCAAATATACCACAACAAAAACTAAACACCTCTTTAGTTTAGCTAAATGGATTTAGCTTTTAAATCCATAATTTAGCTTATAAAATGCACTTATAGGCTTAAAATCCAGGTTACATGGTGCATTCTTTCATGCTGTCACAGCCCATGTGGATTAATATATCAACATTGCAGCTGTGGGCTTATCAGCATCTCACATTCTAATAACTCTGTAATATCATTCATATCACAGTTATCCACCACAGGATAATCAGGATTAATACATTCACAGTTCTATATAATTACTCTCTTCTGATTGATCAAAGTGTCCATCACAGCCTGGCACCGAGACATTAAACCACAAAATAAATATACCCATTTTTCCGCGCATAAATCAAATAATACGCAGAGCTGATTAAATAAAGCGCATGGGAGTTGACTGTATAATCATTCTATGAAAGCATAACCTTGACTATTTTAAGGCTCCTCGCTCGGTTACTTGAGAACGGCTCCTAATAAACACAAAGCCGTCCACACTTTCATCACACTCTCAATTACCCTGAGATGTGTTTACTCAGGACGACGTTTCTCCCTCAGCATCGCATCGCTCACACCATCAGAGGCGTAAATCACCCCGCTCACCATTTTCCTGGTCTTTGGCGGTATCCCTTAATCGCCTTAATTAAATGGCGACTGCGGCTCCAAAAATAACTTGGACTTTCCAGCGCTCTAACGGCCAGATCAAACAAACATCTGCAGAGAGCCCGTGAGGGTCTGCGGTAAGAGGCGGGGACCGGCGACGGCCCTCAGAGACTGCAGCAGGCCCCTCACGAGCGTCACCAAATAAAAGATGGACTCCATTAGGGCCTGACGGTTTAAGATCTGCTTCGTGTTAGGAAAACTGTGAGGCTTTCCTGCCTCCCTCCAATGTGCCACTTCAATCCTGACTCTGGGTTTCTCTAAAGCTCATGGATTAGTATCTGCTTTCCTAAGCGCTGCTCGGCCACTCTGATGTCTCTCTGCTGTCCGTCAGGTGAAAAACATAAACCATAAACACTGCTTTCCTTTGCCATTTGAGAATTATGTTACACGCCTCTATATTTCAAGTATGTGGGAGCCTGCATGTCGAAAATCAACTGGTTTAGTTGTGCTGACCATTTATTAGACCATCCCATCCTCACTTCGGGTTTTTATAACTTATTATATACTTGAGCATTTGCCAAACGCAACTTACATTCAAGGAGCCGGGGAATCAAACCTATACATACACACACACGGAACATGATCTTTACTTAACATCCTAATGATTTTTGGCATCATTTTGACCCATGCAATGTATTTTGGCTATTGCTACAAATATACCCCAGTGACTTAACACTGGTTTTGTGTCCAAGACCACACACACACACATATGCATATATATATATATATATATATATACAAATGATTAATCACATCCAAAATAAAAGTCACTTGTTTTCAACAGAAGAAAGACATGCATAAAGGTTTAGAACAACATGTGGGTGAATAAATTACTGAATTTTTAATTTGGGGTGAACTACCTTTAGCTACTAGCAAAAAGCTGTAACAAGCTTATAATAATAAGCTCTCAGGCTTTGGTTTAAGTTTCTTTTAGATATTTTAAACAAAGCATCATATCTTGAGTATGAGACATGGCAACTGAACTATAATACATTTTTAAAAGGTTATCACCTCAAGAAAGCACCAATACTATAATTTCCAATAAATAAAAATATATATATAGTACCTTGAATTTCATCTTGCAGGTGATCCTATAGAAGGAGGAAGATCACTCAACCTGAATATCAACAAACAATAAACCACTATAACAATGCACTATCATCCACATAGTGGCAGCTTGCATTATGGTTTATTTCTAAGCATATTTCTTAGAAAAAGAAACTAGAAAAATCTAGTTTATAATATTAGCTATTCCTCCTCTTGAAACATTGCTGGGGAAATCTGGAGCCCAATGAGAAACAGATATGCCACCAAGACCACTTTATTAGCACCAAACGATTTCAGATTTCATTCTACAGAAATCACTTCAATAAGGACTGCATATTTTTTCTGCTGTAAATATTTTACAGGGGTCTGGGGTGGGGTCCCACAGCCTTCAAAACCCAGCTGTCCAATTCTCAAGTTCTAAATCAAAAACGGCACTATACGTTTTCATTGTTTTGAGAGCTTTCTATAGTAAACCCATATTCCATGAAAGTTTTAAGACTCTCCCCTTCAGTCCTGTTTTTGAAACCATTAATCAATTCACTGGAAATAGCGCATGGAGAGTGTATTGTTCTCAGAGAAAGAGGTGGAAACAAAGACATTTTAAGAGCACCTAGAGACCACAAAGCATTCAACATTAATTCTATTTTGGACACTCAGTCTAAAAAAGATGGAAAGAGAAATAGAGCAGTTTCTCTGTCTTTACAGTACCTCTGTATCCAGGACCGGTCAATGTGATTTTGATGGGGGCTTCTTTCTTTCTGAACACATATTTAATCAATATCCATCTCCAGTCTCTTTCCATGAAAGGCTCCATGCAGCTTCATGTGTATATTTTGTCTGCCGCATTTCACAAAGGTCACCTGGAACTAATACACCTTAAATCTGTAAAACCGAAAAACAAATTACATGCAGGTTCCTGAGGACATGGCTTTCAGAAGCGGAAAATATCTGTAAGATTGGACAGAGATCTGTTTATAGTGGTGACAAACAACAATTGCTTTTCTTGGAAACACATTTCGATCTTTGGAATGTAACACAGACAAATAAAACAACTGAACAATAGTTCTTTGTTCTTTTGTAAGACAATTTGAAAAACCACTTCATTTGCATTCATAGATTGGTGAAGGCAAAAATCCCAATTCGTGGTAATTAGCATCCTGCATTTGCAGTTGGGACCCAGCGGGCGCATATGCAGGGATTTCTTCTGTCTGGTTTTGGCACACTGCCCGAGGCACAGATCAAACACACAGTAAAGCCACTGTAAGAAAGCAGCAGAAAACAGTAGGTATTCGAAATAGTCTCAACTCTGCTTTTGTTTTTCTGGCTCCACCTGTAAGAATCCCTAGCTGTCAGTGGCGCTGAATAATTAATACTCTCGCAGACATATGCACGCCATCAATCTCACAGTCTGAGCCACTCAGCAGTTCACAACAGCTCTGCTCTTCATGCATGTGACTCATCGGATTTTCTGTTAAGGAATGAATTAACTATGACTAAACACGTCAGGACTGTCATATTGAGTTTTTAGCGATGCCAGACAGGTAGTGACAATAAACAAAGATACATTTGATTCAATTCAGTTCAGTAAAATAAAATTTTAACTTTACAAGTGTTCAAGAGAGATACTCACAACAAAGATATAAAGATGTATTTGATACAGTTGAGTTTAGTATAAATAAAATTTAAATAAAACAAAAAGGTTTAAAGGTGTGCCAAATAGCTATTACCAATAAAGATGTGAAAATATAAATTATATATATATAATTTCAGATAACATTCAGAAAAAAAAGTAAATAAATATATATTTTTTAATAAAAACTTTAAGTGTGCCAAACAGATAACAATAGATGTGCAGAAATAAAGATAAATTTTTAGTTTCCGTTCAATCCAATAATAATAATAATATTAATAATAAATTAATTCAAAATACATTTAAAAAATAAAATATATGTGTCATATATCAAAATGAAAATAAATAAAATAAAATACTCAATTCAATCAAGTGATCATAGCAACACACTCTATGAGCACCTTAGCAATGATTATTCTAGTCTACTACCGAATGGTCAAATACTGAAATTCATGACCATTTCATTTTCTCTGTACAGCTGCTGAAACAGCTGTGTTTCTTTGATGTTGTGATACAGGGGTTGAGGATAAAAGCTGTTGTACTTCCTGTCCTCTCTCAGCACGCCTGCCGTCTCTGGCTCTGAGGGTCAGCGGCTGCACTCAAAGCAAACATCTGGAGACATCTGCTTCCCTCAGCCTTTACCTCATACAAAATCAGCTAGACATCATTGTCTTTGATGACACAAAACACTAGTGTAAAAATCAGACAGCTTTTTGTGAACACTACATATTTGCATGACTTCAAGCTCTTCGGCAGCGACAGAAGGGATAAAAATCAATCTTATTTGCATTTCAGCCGAGTCAAACTCCCAGAAGGAATTCGTTTACATGCCCAAACCACTCACGACTGCATAATTGATAATGGAGCATCATCACCTAAGGTCAAACAACAACATTCTCACTCCCTTTATGGTTCTTTATCCCCACAAAATCAATGCTTTCTCGTATGTGCTCCTATGGCTAGAACAATGTGGCCGTCCTAGACTCGATCTGATCCAAGGAAACTGTATGTCCATCCATCATCTGATCTGGCAGTGTGAGCGCAGCCTCATTTCCATAAACACACACAGACAGCTTCCATCTGTAGCCCTTCACTGGACGCCAAACCTTACGCTACATAATTAATCTCAGGCCAAGCGAGGAGCCATTAGCAAACACATTGTAGTTGCAGACGTATTTGCGAAACGAGTGCAACAACAAACGTGAATTTGGATGTCTTACGAGGTTTTTTTTTTTTATGTTTTCACAGTCTGAAGGAGAATTATTTGGCCAGTGTCCAGTACCCATCCTCCCCTGCGGTTCTCTTATCCATGGAGGCTCCATTAAAATCCCGGAGCGAGATAATCAAACCCCTCCCAAACACCAATTAACATGCATTCAGCCCAGCGGTGCAACACTTGGCCAAGAAATCTGCACTGTATCCAAACAAACTCCTATATTTGACTAGGAGAAGTTAATAGTCTCATTAAACAAGCTCAACTCCCCATCAGTGCTGAGACATTTGGACTGTTGAAGATAACGCAATAATCTTAACGTAATGATGTGACTATTATCAAACGCATTCTTCAGAGCTGTGAGAATTATTTTTATATGGGAAAGCAGCTGACATCCAATAGTTGTGGTGAAAATTTGTCTGCAAAAAAAAAAAAAGGTTGGATTCATTAACATACATTTAAAATGTACAAATTCAAATAAATCAACATTAAAATCTAAAGCAACAATGAAAAGGGGTATATTTAAAAATAACCTAGTTTAATAAACGCAGGAAAAAATGCCCATTTTGATACCTAATGCTTTAAATAACAGTAACTATTTGAAAGTTGTTAAACCATTTTTGATGCTTGGTTCACAAAACACAAAATAAAATTATAATATGTTTATCACTTGCAGAAGTAAAATTAGATTCAGTTCATAAAATATAATACAACAAAATTTAACTAATAATATGGGATACATATATCAAATCAAAGTAGCAGTTCACTTCCACAAGTAAAATCTCATAACATAAACTAAAATACAAATAATAAAAAAAAAAATACAAATAAAAATGCAATACAAATAGCAGCTCATGTACAAGAACAAGAACTTTTCAATCAATGTTTTTTTAAAATGTTAAAAAACATCCTCTGCACAAAACATTATTTATAGTGGAAAAGAATTAAATTATTAAAATGTTCTTCACGATTATAAAAAAAAGATTAAGAGAAGTAAGGAGTAAGAGTACTGTTCACAAAATGGATTCTTTTAGGACCCCCCAAAATAATAAATAAATAAAGTTATTTTATGACTTTTAGAACCTTTATTTTTAAGTCCACATGAACTGGAACCAGTTAGTATAGATGTACACCAACCAAATCTAGGTTAGTAAATGCACACTAACCAAAACCATTCAAAATCAGCAAATCAGCCAGTCATAATTATTTATAAAGCACATATAAAAATAACTAAAGTTGGCCAAAGTGCTGTACAAAGTATAAGCAAATACCAAAATACAAGAAGTAAACACAGACTTCTGGTGCAGACTTTTTATAGGATGCCAGATTGTTCCAAAGCAGACAGACTAAAATCTCTTCTGTGATATTGCTTTATAGAGTATATATATTTTAAAGAGTAGATGTCCAGGAGACAGATAGAGGTGGATGGTGTCTCAGCAGGTGGACACTTCGAGGCCTGACGTGAGGGAGTGATGTGTTTGGCAGGTGTTCAGCACCAAGGGTCACTTGGGTACAATCCCCACCGTCCTGAAGCTTAACGGCAGTAATTCATCACTGGAGGCACAACAACAAAGCGGTGGCACACT
This sequence comes from Enteromius unitaeniatus, assembly GCA_032359435.1. Classification (NCBI taxonomy): domain Eukaryota; kingdom Metazoa; phylum Chordata; class Actinopteri; order Cypriniformes; family Cyprinidae; genus Enteromius; species Enteromius unitaeniatus. The sequence continues at coordinate 2,579,248 of JAUMHI010000061.1, forward strand.
GATCTGGCCTAAATCTTCCTAGAAAGCCATTTATCTTTTAAAACTCTGGTTTGAGAGGGCAAGGGAAGTTCTTTGTGCTTCTTATCATGGCCCCAAACATCATTACTCAACGTCACCTTGCTCTTGTAGTGGAACAAAGCAAGAAATCTGTATCGAAGCTGGTCAGTGTCACTGATGGTAAGATAGTAAAGTCTGTGGATGTCCTACTTTCATCCAGATATGTGGCGTTACACTCTTCCTTCTACAACTTTAAAGCATCTGTGCTAATGTAACATTTAAACATTGCATGAAATTGAAGTTTGCAGGGTTTCAGCCCATTTTTGATGGCATATGCATGCTAATGCACTTCTAAAAGTTTAACTTTTAGCAGATGAACAGTTTCTCATCTCTTTCAAAAACTACTTGACTTAAAAAAAAAAAAAAAACAACAACAACAAAACAAAAAGATCTTTCTCTTTATTTATTCCTTCTCTTTCTAGCTTGTACTTATTTGAACAATGCCTAAATGTAAATTTCTCTTGTAGCAAAACAGATAAAAAAGTGATAACTCTATAAAATAAAATGTTTATAGAATGACACATAGTCAATTGAAATTATTGCTAATAATAATAACAATAATAATAATGAAAAAAACTAAATTGACGTTTTTCCATGTCAATAACAAAATAAAATAGATTAAAAGCAGTGTATTTCCACAAGTAAAATTAGATTGCAAGGTTACATTTATCGACTTGGGGAAGCATTTCTCAATAAATTAAAATATAAAAATAAAATAACAGTTCAAATGCAATAAAATCACATAATTAATAGCAGTTTCCTTGAGTAAAATTGCTTTCATAAATAAATATTTTAAGTAAAAATACATTATCGACAACAGTTCACAATCTAAATTTAAATAAAATGTAACAAAAATACAATAGAATCAATTTCACTGTTAAAAATATTTGATAAAATACTGTAAAATGCAAATGAAATAAATGACCAACAGAAGTTCACAAAACAAAATAAAAATATACAAGGAGGTCATGAAATCCTAAAGCTGGCTTCATAAGTGTGGTATCTCAGAATCAATTAGCTATTCATTTTCCCCACACATAAAAGACACACATTAGGAGCTCAAAATGGCATAAAGAGCCTTGATATATGTGCATATCTTTAATCTATTTCATTATCCTACCCTCATAATTTCCCAATAAATGCTTTCCAGAACCGCACTGCAGTTCAGAATCCCTAATGCGCATATAAATGCTTTCTGAACGACAGCGATTAAAACAGAAACTGGATCAGGAGGTGGATCACATGAGCTTCACTTTCTGCACTCATACTGGTAATCATCAAACTAAATTACTGTGCATTAGCATAAAGTTAATCTGTCAATTTAGTTGGCTCAAATCATAACCACACTGGTCACTTTGTTGCTGCAAATCACTGTCAGTATGAATAGCCCTATAATAGTTTTGCCTGTGCTGCTCTAGCAATCCTTTACCTCCAGATGGAATAGTTGGGGAAAAATGCAAACATTTCGAGAGTTTTCCCGAAAGCATTATCCTTCTGAAGGCACCATGATTAAATGCACAACGTGACACAAAGCTGCTTCGTCCAATCACAGCTCACAATTGAACTCAACCAGCTATTGACATTCCTACCAAAACAGACCCTCCAAAGTATTCCCAAAAGACTTAAGGTCTCTGATGGAAACGGTCGCCTGGTACACGTAGAGGAGGTGAGGGGGAGGTTTACGTGAGTTTTCTCTCCTCTACAGGACATTTCATGAGGAGAGTGGACAATGTCATGGTTAATTTCCAGCGGCTTCCTGCCGACACATCTGGCTTTGATAAACAGCTGGCTAAGAGTGACTTTAAGTGGATTTTTTGGGGTGGGAGATGCGGGAGGTGGGACTGATATGAGCTGACTGCAAAGCTTGGCCCACAAACCTAATCTTTAGAAAGCACTTAAAAGAAGTTTGAGTGATTTCAGGCCAGCAATTGGTTTCTGAGGCCTTCTCCTCTTTTCTTTGCAATTCGGTCCAGTTGTGCTGGTGGTTCTCTAGAGTATTCATTATAATCCAATCAGCTGACCTCAGCTCTTGGATGCATTAGATGAGGTTGATCATTTAGTGTTTGGACACACACAGCTGCTTATATAGTTAGTATAGATGCTACATATCATTAACCCAATGGAAAGATCAATCATATGATGAGAAATAATCTACAGTTGGCATAATGCTGAATACCACTGACATTAATTTAACTTGTTTTAACCCACAGAACTGCAATTGAGCATTTGATATTTAAGTAACACAAAAGTATAACCGCAGTACTTCACTTTGAATCCCTTACTAATCTTTTCTTCTCTTGGCTTCAAAATAAACAAAATAAACCATACATTTACTGTTTTTTCAATATCATTGTACAAAAAAAAGATTCATAAAAGTGTATTTTTCATTAACTTTATGTCAAAGTCAAGTCAAAATTTAAGGTAGTTTAATATAATTTAAACTGAAATTATTTCTACAGTCAATTTAATTAGACTTCAAGCAGAAACTGAACTTTTTTCAAGGTTTAAGATTATAATGGGGTTTTTTTTATGATGACCTCATGCATCTGCAAAAACACACTTAATGCTCACTTAATGCTTAGTATTTCAGATTGCACTTAATTTACCTTTCATTTTCTGACCTTTTCATTTTTCATTTGACCATATATGATTTTTATTAAAAATGAAAAATTTTCCATCATAATGCCAATTACATGCAATTTAATAAGGGTTAAGTACTTTTGCATACTAATGTTTGAAAAAGTAATAATTGAATATATGTTTCACAAATTATATTCACTATTATGCGATTAATTGTTTGACAGCACTACATTTTAATGAAAGAATTTGTACCTGTTTCACTGTAATAATGGACAGTATGCCACTGATGCTTATAGACATACTGTATAATGAAACTAACCATGAGTAACTGAAAAACTACTTTACGTTTCTTCAGAGCAGCTGTGAGTTGTCTCATGTCTCTGGTCAGCATCACATCACACCACTAGCTTCTTCATTTCCAGACCTGCTCTGGCTGCTCTTATCATCTGCACCTATCGCTCCATTGGCTGCTCTACAGCTGTGAAAGCCTAACATTCTCCCAGATGAGCTCTTTATATATAGATTCCACTCCTCCTCACGAGGTTCCTCTTCTTATACCTGCAGAAAAACTGAGAAAAGTGCATTTTGTGCCATAGTGCTCTCTGACACAAGGCTGAAAACAACAATACTCTAGTTATTATTTTACTCTTGAACACAGTCTGCCGGGAGTTCTTGCACCAAGGTCAAGATGGATCAAGATACTTCCATTAAAGTCTCAGATGGTACACTGACAGACCACATCCTGTCTCTCTGATGCATACTGTAGACAAAAACTGCAATGGTTTTCGAAAATCTCAAAGCTCCAATTCCGATTAGCAGGTTTCATGCAATTTTACAGGAATTTATTGAACTGTTGGGAAATAAGATAGTATTTACTAGGTACCAGGCTGCTGAGTCACTGTTGACTGCTCCTGCATTGGTTAAAAACTAAATACTTTCACAGTATTTTTAGACAGTACTTTAAGTGGTTGTCAATGGGGTGCTTAACCAGAATAAACATTAAAATGGCTGCATGACTTAAGGCCATTGCATTTTTGCAGATTTGCCTCTATAGCAATTATTTTGATAGGAAAGGATGACAAATACAAAAAGTACGAAAAACACATGTATGAAAACAGAACCAAGTGTTCAAGGACCTATAAAAATTAGGCTAGTATAATAAAACGGCTTACTAACCTTGCCTTATATCCATTATATGCACATTTTCAACCCAGTATCATGGAAACCCTGTAACTTTCACACAATATACACAAATAAACAAAAAAATGCACATGAAGCAAACTAGGAATGATGTGTGTAACCCATACCCAGCAGTTAATATGCCTAGAAAGAATGATTTACTGAAGAACTGAAGAATGAAGAACTTTACAACTTAAATAACACAGATCTTTGCATTAATATAAGCACTTTATCTAAACTACAAGCTACTGCATGCATTACTATTATCCAAAACTGTGGGTAATTCTAGGCCATGAGCTGTAAAATGGACCAGACGTTACTTCTTCCAGACTTTATCATGTCTCAAGTGCTGAAAAGGAAACAGGATGCTTATTAGACAGGCATCATCAGTGCAGGACACTGCAAAGCAGCATCTGATAGCAGCTATCTCTCTATCTTCCCCTTTAATGGGAGAAACAGCAGTCTGAGACTAATGATGTGAAAAACCTCTCTCATGAAGTAATGCACTGCGCTGCCATTACCATGACAGAGTACAGTCCCGCTTGGACTGAAAGAACCCGACAAATGACGTCAACCTGAGGAGAAATGAGATAAAACTTTGAAAAGTTCAATTAAAAAGTTTGAAAAGCGCAAACAAAAACTGTTTAAGATGATACAGATGTTTAAAATTTATTTGAATAAAAAAGTACGGTCATACAGCAACATGAGGTTTCATTTAGCATTGATGCAAGAGACATTACAAAAAGTTCATTGTATCACTTGCACTGTCATCCAAATATGAGTTCCTGCGAAGTGAATAATTTAAGGCTGAGAACATCTCCTTCCTTTCAGGCACTTAGCAGTTTCCTGTCAGAGAGGTTTCACAGGGTCGTCGCTGTTAAAACACATCATTAGCAGAAGAATCTGTATCGCCTTCGACAGAGCTGAGGCTGACAGACTCCTGATCCTGTTTGACTGACGGCAGCCTCACTGACAGCACTCTGACATCACTTCCTCCTCCTTCTGTGTGCAGAAAAATGTCTTCACCTGCGGGTCAACATTTGAATGAAAGCAAGTAAAACACAAGCTTATAACAATGGAAAAACATCATATATCAATTACATATACCTTATTCAGGATTGTTTGGGTCATTTTTACTAAAGAAATGTATTGTGTATTCTGACATTTCAATGCAATTAAGTCATCCTACTCAACCCAAATAATGAAGACTTTCCAGTTAATGACAATGAACTCATCATCTGAACACACTGACATCAGCTGCTTATTAGGACATCTTTTAGAACCGTCACACTGGCCTGGCGCTGACACACTTCCACACACACAAACAAACACTCATCAGTCATTTCCTCTGCGTTTGGGGGGGGGCAGCGGGCAAGAGGCAGGGTGGGCATTTACCCAGATCAATGGGGCGTGTAGGAGAGGAAGTGTGAGTGAACAGAGACCTCGCGGGACCGCCGGGCACACACTGATGGAGATCAGCAGGGAACTGGATTCAGACTCACACACACATACACAACTGAGGACGATGCTCTTTCCTGTGTGTTTTCTCAAGCTGTTAGACTATATTGTCACTGGTGAGGAAAATCAAGCTCGGCAATACAGCATAAAGCAGACATACTACAGAGTTTTACTTTGTTAGATAAGCTTTCTTGCACTGCTGTACCTTTAAAACAAATATATAAGTAGATTGCATATGGGATATACTGATGTATTTGTAATAAGGCAAAAAATATTTGTAATCAGTCATTGCTATCTTTTGCTTGGTGTCTCAGCAGGAAATATCAGTCTACATTTCCAAATAATCATTCTGCCATTAATTGTAATAATCCAGTGAGATTTGTATCTGACAACAACCACTGCTCCACAAAGAGATCAGTTACCATCATCATCCAGAAACAGAACAAACTGAGACAGACTAAATCCAGAAGAAATGTGAGAATGTCTCCAAGACCCTTTCATGCGTACACACACACACCATTTTAAGATAAACTTCATTTAGCATTTTTAATAATTTATTTCCTTTGTGAGGCCCAACCAAATGTCCTCACAAAGTCAAAAATGTCAGATTTTACTATCCTTGTGGTGATATTTGATCCTCACAACTGTAGCAAAACAAGCCCCTCCACACACACGCACACAAAACAGATCTAATTATTAATGTGGTTCATTGTATATTCATCTTTTTGCTATGATGACGCCATTTCTAAAAAAAAAAAAAAACAAAAAACCTTTATAGCTTTATTATCTACGAATATTGTAAAGGGAGCACACTGAAGTACATCTATGCAGTAAATCAAACTCTTTTTTTTTTTTTTTTTAAAGAGTAAGGAATGTGATGTTTTCCATGGTATGTCTACTTTAAAAATCCCTTCCAGTATGCTTTGATCCACAAGACATCAATTTGATCTGCAGAACATTTACTAGGAGACCTAAAGAGATTTCTTTTTCTTTTTTTTTACATGAGCCTCTCCCATAATTTCCCTCCCACAAATACTGAGCTTCATTGGCTTGGACAGACTGAACAGCCTGCACATGGTTTTACTGGAGTGTGTTCAAAGCAAACTGACACAATCAGATTCGTTCAATAGATGATTAATAAAAGCCACTTCACGCCTAACGACTGAATCATAACCTGAATATAATAACAAGAAAAAGCCATACAGATCTGAACATTTGATATGGATCGACTATAATAACAAGACCATGTGGTGATACACTTTCACTAGGAAAATAAGGACTCGTCATAATTTGGACTATGATTTGTCTTTTGTCTGTTGCCAGCACTGGCAAAATAACCTGAATAAGACATTAAAAAGCCAATAAGCACAAGCCTAGCCAGAAATATGGCAACGTCCTCATTAAAGGGTTTGTTTACTCCAAAATGAACATTGTGTCATCATTTACTTACCCTCACGTTCCAAACATGTTTTTTCCAAACATACATACATTATTTACATAAAAATGTGTAAATAAGTGAATACATTTTCATTTTTAGGTGAACTGTTCCTTTAAGACATTGAGAAGAGGCTGAAACTCATTCACACTGGATATGATGACCTTCATGTCATACTGTTAAAAGAAAGAGGACTTAATAAGTAATGTTATTTCACACAAATATTCAAAGGTAAAAGTCCTTGGGGCATGTTTGCTTGCTGTAGTGTGTCTTTATGGCCGTCTGCAGTGAACACGGTCTCTGTGGAGCAGATGGGCCAGGTTTGGCACAGATTCTTGTTGGAAAACCCTGTGGCCTACAAACACTACTGACTGACTACAACACCTCAAGGGTGGAGAGAGAGAGCAAATGAAGGCAGTGAAAGGGAAAGAATGAAAACAGAGGAATAGACAGATGAAAAGAGAGTGGGAGTTTGTCCACCAACAGAAACAAAAACTTATTTTAAGTTGAAGCACATGTAAGCCGCCCAGAGCTATTCAAACCCAAGTGAGCGCGATAGTGGGTGTCATGAATCAGTAAACAGCATTCAATGAATTTTTTTTTTTAAATAAGCCCCTCAAAGTCATGATGTTTGTGTTTATATAAACTAGAGTAGCAGATAACTATGGAACATTGTCTATGGAAAGGGATAATAGTATTTTTTAAAATGAATGCCTTGAAAAGCGAGTTTGATATTTCAGAGCCACTTGTGGCACTAAACACCATAAAGAATAATAAAAATATATATATATTTATTAATATAATATTCGAAAGGAATAACTATTAAATATATATATATATATATATATATATATATATATATATATAAATAATCTAAATTTAAATGAGGAAACATTAAACAAGCTTTAAAAAA
>JAUMHI010000061.1:2595974-2609377 GCA_032359435.1 Enteromius unitaeniatus
CCAGTGCTCCACACAGAGATCTGATCTGATCATCATCCAGTGTGTCTGGAATCACATGAAGTAACAGAACAAACTGAGACAGACTCCATCCTGAAGAACTGTGGCAACGTCTCCAAGAAGAAGAAAAAAACCCACCTGGAAAGCTACAGTAACTGATCAAAGTTTTAACCACTCGTTTAAAAATGCTGTAAAATGGTTATTCAGGTAGGTAGGTAATTTATTTCAATATTTTAAAAAAGTCTCTTATGCTTATCAAGGCTGCATACTTAAGTATACAGTAAAACAGTAGCATTCTGCAATAGTATACTGCAGTTTAAAACAACTGTTTTCTATTTGACTATATTTATAAAATATAAAAATATATATATATATATCATTTATTTACACGATAGCTGAATCCTGATCCTTCAGAAATCATGTTATTATGGTGATTTAGTGTTCAAGAAACATTTCTCACTATAAGTGAGAATTTTTGTGTTATATTTTTTTATATATTTTTGTGGTATATATACCACAAAAAGGGTTTCACCAACTAATCACATCTGAAACACTAGTCATCTGTGCATCCTCCAACAGCAGGATCACATATAAACCCTCAGTTTCCTGTAAAGCGGCATGCGTCATACAGGAGGACACACATCTGTCCATCTGCTCAGACAGGACGGCTGTAGCTTCCACTCAGTCCAACATCAAACACAAACCCCGGCTGTAACCCCACAAAACCTCTGCGCACTGTAACGGGAGCGCTCCCATGAAAGCCTGCTCCTCAACCTGTGAAAGCAGAGATGGGGCCTTCTGCCGCGTGGCTTAGCGCCTCTGCCTGGCTTGGCTGATCAAAGCGGCCCTGCTGCAGGGATGAACCCCCCTGTTCACTCAGTCTGGCAGATGAGGAGTCAGGGGTGAAGAGGTGATGACTATTGGAGCGCACAGCCACACTCAAACCCGGTTCATTTTCAAAAGTCTATCCCTCTCATCTCCACTCATCCATCTGTGAGGGGAACCTTATCGCTACGCCTGATCTCACGCTTGACAGGATGAGACAGGCAGCACGATACGCCTGTTGAAACATCTCTCAAAGCAAAGCAAAGAAAGAGTGAGAGTTTGCAGTCTGTCAAGGAATCTTTTTTTTCTCCTATTGAATTTTTTAACTAAATGCATGCAATAGTGTTTAAGACAAAGGCTGAAAGTAATTTTGAAAGCAACTGCAAAAATAACGAATGTGGGAAATGAGCATGTTTCCTAAACACTGCGTCATCTGCTATTGGTCAGATAAACAAAACTCATGTTATTGGTGGAGCATGAAGTTGTCAAGCATGTAATGCCACTCAAACCAAGCTACAGTGTTTACTCACTATAGAAAGTCCACTTATGAACAGAATTGCAACAAAAAATAACAACTCTGTCAGTATTTATTCATTAATCACTGAAAAATCCTAAGGGATTGGTAAATGATGTGAAAGATGTGTACAAATTAAATTACAAAACAATTATGCACATATTAATATTAAAAACAATACATATAATGCCATATAATATATAAAGAAATTGTATACACTACCATTCATAGGTTTGGGGACAATAAAAATGTATAATATATTTAATAATAATTAATAATTTTTAAATTCAATTTTTATTCAGCAATAAATGAAAACATTTATTTATTCATTAAAAAGACATTTACAGTTACAAAAAAAATTTTATTAAAAAAAATGCGCCTTTTGAACTTTAGTCAAAGAATCCTTAAAACATAATGCTTTCACAAAACTATTAAACAACACAAGATTGATAACGTTGGAAGATAAAATTTGATTTTTTTAATAAAAAAAAAAAATCACAAAAATACATTACACAAAATAAAATAAATAAAATATTCAATGACAATTCAATATCAATCAGTTAGGATTTCAGATGTGGTACAACAATAATTGAAGAAACTACTGTATTTTGTGAGAAACTCTGGTAGATAGAAAGCACAAGAGCCAGCAATATGACACATTTACAGCTGGTGATAAACACCATTTCCCAGATCTGTTCATGGCTTTCCGGGCTGCACTTGGCCAGTTGGCGTCAATGGAAGAGGACTGTTGTAACTGGGGCATGACAAGAAACTTCAAACACGCAAGGTCCTGAACAGACACAATAAAATGATATGCGTGGCCTGAGTGAGTGGCGTGGAATGCCTGCTGGTGCAGAGCCCTTCTGCAGCTGTTCAGAGACACAGACATGTCAGTACAGCTGGACGGACTGACATCAGATTCTCAAGCCTTCCTCAGATTACACTGAACAACTGGACGAGACGCAAACAGCACAAACAATTACCCTCACAGGCATTTGGAGTACCAATAAACATACTGCAGAAGAAGAAACTCTTAGCGTGCGATGAAGTAAGGACAAATCTTGATTCGTTTTCCACAACTTGAAATCCTAAAGGTCAGAAGCTTTTTCCCAAGAGTTACTCAGTAGTGCAGTTGAAAGATATTGCCATATGTCCAGAACTCATCCTGGCCAATTTGGCAACACTGCTACAGAAACGCACAGCATTCTCTTTTCTCTGAAGTTCAGAATGAATGAACTCCATCCATCCATTTTTTTTTTTTAAATAACTTTTAAATAAGACTTTGTCAAGCCAAACTTAAAGTTTGATGCTTGCTTTTAAACTTTTAAAACCTCTGTAAAAAAAATCAGATGATTTTAAGACAAAATTCAAAGTCTGATTTAATAAACCTTCCTTTTTCCAGTTTAAAATAATACGGTTAAATGAATTTATTTGATTTTTAAACCTATCCATTCATCCAAGACTTTTAAATGTTTCGAAAAAAACTTGCCTTTTAAACTTCAAGACTTTTTTTTTGTGCTTGGCAATGATATATTTCATCCAGAATAACAATTTTGTGTACAGGGTGGGCCATTTATATGGATGCACCTTAATAAAATTGGAATGGTTGGTGATACTGAACACATTTTATAAGTGGAATAAAGTTACGTTAAAACACACCATTGTTTTTCTTGTGAAATTCCCAATAAATTTAATGTGTCACATGACCCTCTTCCTATTGAAAAAACAAAAATTGGAACCAAAATGGCCGACTTCAAAATGGCCACCATGGTCACCACCCATCTTGAAAAGTTTCCCCCCTCACATATACTAATTTGCCACAAACAGGAAGTTAATATCACCAACCATTCCCATTTTATTAAGGTGTATCCATATTAATTGCCCACCCTGTACATACATGCACACATGTATATATTTAAGAAAAATATGGCATGCTTATATATTAAATCCATTTATATATAAACTAAATTTTATGACTATATACATGTAAATATTTTCTAAATATATTTTGTATGTGTGTGTCTTTATGAACAAAGCACACACACATACAGTACGTAAACAAAAACTTTTATGCTGGATGCGATTAATCGTTGCCCACTACTACTTTTCTCTTTTTCACTTTTAAACATTAAAGACTTTAATCAAGCCAAAGTTAAATGTTTTTTGACAAATCTTGCTTTATCAAACTTCAAGACTTTTAGAACTTTTTTTACTTTCAAAAAAGACACTCCCTAGTAAAAAAAAAGTAATGTATATAAAATTATTTTATACTAAGTATAGTTAAAATCTATTAACATATTTACTGACAGATAACTCTAGACCTACTGATACAAAAATGTTCATTAAACTTGGTTTATTACTTGTGCACAATGCATATATTCTTATTAATAAGCCTAAAATGAGTGTTTATGTCACTTCTAATGAGGATTGTGTAATAAATATTTAAAGTGTACCTGAAGTGTACTTGCAGTAGCTACACTTTAGCACTATCAAATATACTAAATATGTCTTTAATTGCACTTCTGCACAATTAAAGTGCATTAAGTACAAAATTAGCTGTTCCAATTTAACAGACTTTAAGTATACCAGATTAGTATACTAAAAGTACGATTGCATGGCATTTTATTAAGTACATAAATATGAAAGTGTATTTGTAGTATACTAAGCAAGAAATAAATGTAATTCAAATACATTTAAGTATATTTATTTTTCAAAAGGGCTCAGAAGCCAAAAGTTTATTTCCAGTTTATTTTATTTATTTTAGTTATGACACAGCTTTGGTAAGTCAGTTTTTTTTGTATTAATGTGCAGAGACAACTGCAAAAAGAATAAATCTTTGGTGGGTTGATTTTTATTAGTGTGTAAACACCGTAGCTCTGTGTTTAAACTATATTATGAATTAAAGCCTAAGTGTTACTACACTCCCTCTATGCAAACACGCATGCTCTTTGACTAGTGTCATTTTACTGCGAACCATTACAACACTTAATATGCCACTGCAAAATCCCTGAAACTGAGCAGCACAGAAGCCATAAAAGTGCTCAGAGGTGATCTGAGAGCTTTGTCCGCTGAACCCAGTGATGGTTGTGTTACGGTCGCTGTGACTCTGCAGGGAGGCAAGCCGTAACTGTGGCGTGAAATGGCTCAGCAGCATCTGCAGGTCAGGGGATGGGAAAACTTGATGGAGCATGACGATAAACAAGAACTTGGCCAGGGGAGTCTCTGTCAATCAACTGCAGATAAGAACTCAGTGTGGAACTACAGACAAACAGGCCGACTAAAGTCATCACTTACCCATCTTACACAGACACTTGACACTGTCATACCACACCCTGCTGTCAAAACAAACCATTTAGACCAGAACAAGACAACACAGAATGAACTTTCTGCTCACATGCCATTAACAGATGATACCGTTCCGTTTTACCATAGCAAGGCTCTGCCACAATACTACAGATACTACTGTTATTTTTCTAAAATTTAAATTAAATATGGTGCAGTCTTTTATTTACAGTAAGTGATGGCTTAAATGGTACAAACTTTTACAACATTTTGGTGCCATGATGCACTTTCTTTTTCATATTTAAAAAAAGTGTAATAAAAAATGTATTATTAATCTATAATATTCAAATATCATTAGTGTACCAGACGAAGCATACTCTTTGTAAAATGTTAAAAAAATAAAATATATTATATCTTATATATTATATTTCCTCTTACATAATGTATATAAAAAAAAGGATGGAATAAATGTATCGAAAATGATTAAAAAAATCTTTTTTTTTTAATAAACTGTGTTCTTTTGAACTTAATTCTGAATAAAATGTATCACTGTTTCCACAAAAGCATTAACAAAAACTCTTGTCAAATACTGCTAATAGGGGAAAAGAAGTTTCATGAGTAGCAAATTATTTCTAAAGGGTCATGTGACACTGAAAACTGGAGTAATGATGCTTTTCATCACATAAATAAATTACATCTTAAAATATATTCAAACAGAAAACAGTTATTTTAAAAATAAATACTATTTCACAATATTACCATTGTTACTGTATTTTTGAGCACGTACATGCAACCTTGGGAACATAAGAGACTTTAAACATTAAACAATTTTACAGCAGTCTACATCGGTGTATTTTATATAATATTTCATCGCAGAATAAGAATAAATTCCGCAATGGCCTACAGATTTGCATTGTCATCTCAGCCCAGCTTTTGCTCTTGGCAGCTTCGGCTCGCCTGCATGACTTCTATTAAACTACAAAGTGTACACAAATTAAATACAGTGTTTGGCTCAGCTGAACAACGCCTTCTAAAGTACAGCTGCTCTTAAAAGACAGCACGCAAACATAAAACGAATATCTTCAGCCTCAAGAGCATTTTAAAACAGAGTTGACTTTCGCTTTTCAGGTCAAATGTTACATAAAACTGGGCGGGAAAAAGTAGATCAAAATCCAGTCACATCACTCTGAGATGCTCTTGCTTTCGTCAGTATTTTTTTGTGGGAAATGTGAAGTCGACTAGTCACGTGACTGCAAATAGTACACTCAGTAAGTCCAGTTAAGCCTGCGGCCCTTCGTTGTTTTATTTAGAGCAATATGGTTTCTCCCGCCATTTTCAGTGTTGTTCCAAGTAAAAGGCCGGTACTCAACTCTTCTCACACACACAGAGACAACACAGAGCGTTACGCTTCACAGAGATGACCAGACGAGTCTTATTTGCAGCAGAAGGCCACACTCAAAAGCTTCCCTGTCTTGTTCTATTCATTCATCTCTGTGTGGAGGGGTTCTGGGTGACTGCAAAACTGAGACCGGCTGTCTTCACCTCAGCTCTTCAGGCTTGTTTATGTAGCATGTTATTCCAGAGCTCTCGGACCATGAGTTTACGTCCAAGCGGCCCATAGTACCGCAGGGGGATGGGTCGGTGCATGCCTGTGTGAGAGAATCACAAAGAGAGAATCCAACTTTCTCGCCGGTTTGTTATTCTTTCACTGGGTTCGATTGTTATTCCTTTACTTCCTGCTTCAGTAGAATAACATGGCAAAAGAGTCTTGTTTGTGGCCAAAGTTGTCGGCAGCATTTATGCCAAAACGTTTCTATATAATTTAAACACACGAGTCAATTAAATTCTCTTCTCCGTTCTTTGTGGGAAAACAACAGCACTTATAATAGATCTAGGATGACGCAAAACTGTACGTTATAAATTGTCGGCTGTCGGCCAACGGGTGAGTTGTTTAAACAAACACACTCAAGTTGTCGTTCTTTCGCCACAAACCTGAGAGCAGCATTGGGTAAATAATCTCCTCTCATCTCTGTTTAAAGCAGCCTCCCCGTGAGGAGCTGCGCGATGAGAAGTGAAAAGCGGAGACAGCGGCTCAGTGTGTGTACTGTTTGTTTGCGTTAGACCGCTGTTTGAAGAGGAAACACGAGATCACGCCACACTGTGAGCTCAAACTGAAACAAAAACATTAATAATGCAACGATTTATAGAGTAACACGAGCTTCAGGGGACATCATAGAGATATCAGGCTGATTTCAAGCGAAGACTTATTATATTTACTATGCATGTTAAGGCAAACAAATACCGTGTAGTTCATTTCTAATATAGAAGCCCATACAAATTAAATGATATGCATAAAAGTGGTCAAACATTGTACTGCTCTTTTCACTGAGGTTACCTAAACTGAAAATCCCGGGAATACTTTAAATACTCATTTGAATACATATTTTCTGTGTCAATTATGGGGTAAAATATTCTTAATATACTGTGTATTACATTATATTTGACCTTGACAATCAGCCATTTCTACTATCAAGTAAAAACTAAAGCATGTCTCAAGCGCAAAAATGACTTTATAAGTGTAGAAAACATCCACATTCTCACACCAACGAGAATAAGCCTATTAAAATGAGAAAAGAAACACCAGCCCAATTCGACACGGTGACTTCATCGAAGCGTGATTATTCCTGCATGCTTTGCATAACAACAAGCTCGAATCGGCATCTAAATTCTGCACCACATTCAAGCAAGTCACAAATGTGCATAGTAGTTACAAACACAGTACACGGTTATCATTTGGCACATGTATACTTTGCCTAACCATACGTAGCTGTAAGTATGTTATCGTTATAATGAAGAACTGAACATGAGGATGAAGAAAGAGAGCTCACACAGAGCTGGGGTTAACACGGCTCTCCTGGAAAGCACAGCTCCTTGAATGATGTTTTGATCCCAGTAAAAACAGAAAGGCTGAGCAGCTTGGAAACAGTTTATCTGCATGGCCCTCGAGAGGCGTGCTGTGGTGTGTGTGTGATGCGTGCCCTCACCCCCTTCCTGTGCTCCACAGAGGGGCCAATATTTCACACACAAGAGCCCAGTGTTCAACGGATGTCCACTTTCACCTCGGGATAGAGACCCTTTTATGGTTTGTGCAACTTTCCATTTCTATGCACCATCTCTTTGAATATAAAATCACACAAATGGACAAAAACAATGACAAATACTTTACTTCTTGTGATAAATAAAATATTATTCAATATACTATCAATATAAATGTCACA
The DNA here is from genome assembly GCA_032359435.1 of Enteromius unitaeniatus. Lineage (NCBI taxonomy): Eukaryota > Metazoa > Chordata > Actinopteri > Cypriniformes > Cyprinidae > Enteromius > Enteromius unitaeniatus. The sequence goes on from JAUMHI010000061.1 coordinate 2,603,871, forward strand.
TGTGTAGAACTAAGAATGATAAACAAAGTATAAAACTATACCTTAAATTTTTTTAAATGTACATTTAACAGCATTGTTTGTTCTTTAAAGATTATCTTTAAATTAGTTTTAAAAGATTAATAAAAAATATGAATAAAAATAAACATCTGAATCACATTTTATTTATTTATTTATTTTTAACTAAACAGTCACCTCCAACATTTATAAAAAAAATGTTAAACTGTATTTTTTAATTATTTTAATTATCGATATATCAATCACTGGTGAATAATTTCACGATTAAAGCAAAATATTAGCTTAGTGTTAATTACAGTACATACTAAAAATGAAATGGCAGCAGAGTCAAATTATATAAACCCCAGTTACGAAGACTCCATCTGCCATATCCTCAAGGAGTTTCACCGACCACCATTATATAAGCATCTTTAAATCTCTTTTACCCCATCAATGTCACGGCTACAAGCTGAACTGGGACGCCTGAACAGAGTAGCCTTTCTCTAATAGGCAAATGGAGAGATAGTCATCAGACAGAGCAGCTGTATAACCAGGGGACGCTGCCCAGGTCATGTCTGAACCGATTCGGCTGTACAGTACCACACTACGCCTTTTATTAGACAACACAATTGGTCCATCTGTAGATCGGCCAGAGGTGCAGATCACAGTCACAGAAGCTCTATTTGTTCAAGGCCCTTCGTCTGAGCTAAAGCTGTGACTAAAAGGCTTTAATGTCATGTACTTACAGTATAGAATTGCACTTGCGAACACTTTCAGTGCGGTCACCTCCTTTATAAACTCACAAGCGGTTGCTTGTGTGAGCATTGATAAGAAAGTGATAGAAAGGACCTAACAGAGAGGCTTTTGTCAAGGTATACGGGCTGTTTATTGTAATTAGCTTCATGGCCAGAACAAAACATCAGTGTAATTGAGCAAAACAGCACATATCTGCTTTAAAGGGACCTAAAACTGCTGTTGCAAACCTCCTGGTGAGTCCTTATGATGGAAGATGACAACATGGAACCCCGTTGACCTTCCTAATAAGAGCAAAACACTTTTAGTGATTTTTCTAAATATCCACTTCTGTGTCTGAAATGACATAAGGGTTGGTAAATGAATGTATTTTCAATTTAAAGCTAACCACCCCTTTTAATGGACACTAAACAAGGGCTCTCAAACAGATGCATGCACGCACACGTGGACGTACGTAATGTCCAGGAAATTTGCTAACTAACTGCAGGCACTCAAACACAGGTGCACGTCCGGTCTTTCTGCTGTTTCACTGGTGCGTCAAATTACACACACAGAGGGAAAATCCTCAGAGCAAATGTAATGACACAGAACGAGCTGACGTTCAAACACTAATCACGTCCATTCACCCATCAGCACACTCTGGCTCTCTTCGCACACTAATTACACACGACAGGCGGACTGAATGAGTGCGTCTGGATAAACTATGTGTCAAATAGGAGGACACAGCAGAAAATTTGAACTAATAGATGTGAGGGAACAGAAATGAGAAATGAAAAAAGGAAAGAGTGAACTGGCAGAGGGAAGAAGGAGGGATGCAGAATGTAGAAGTCAAAGAAAAGGAAAAGGCCAATTTTCAAGGCTTACTTTAATGTCACTCAGCATTAGGGCTTATTGCACACATGCACAAGTGATTATAAAAGCATTTTTTGCTAATTATAATTAGAACTAGAGGGAAAATGAGTCAAAACTTAAATATAGTTTTAAACTTGAAAGTTTCTTTTATGCCATAGCCTCGTGGTAAAACCCTGCCCTCCTTCTCTCGCCCACTTCACCTCGTCTCTATAATACCATTCGGGCCTAATAAAAAGCAATAATGGCAAAAATAAACATTTCAATTGAAATCCAGGTAGTTGGTATGCTACTTTAGCCTTAACGATAGATGAATAGATAGAACGATATAGATAGAACTATAGATAAAATAGATAGATAGATAGATAGAAAGATAGAGTGCTAGGTAGAGATAGAACAATATAGGGATAGATAGATGTAGATAAAAAAATTATAGATACTCTAGAACGATGGATAGACAGAAAGATAGATAGACAGATAGATCACAGTCACAGTCAGTGTATGTTTTGTAAGAGAAAATGTACCAATTTCAGGGAAACAAGAACAACAATTTACGAAAGAGGGAAAATTGGCAGCTGTAGAGACAGAGGTGTTTTTTGTCAGTAAATTGGAGAAAACAGTTTAGGACGTGCACTGGAGTCCACAATGTTCTCTTATGTAAGACTTAATAAAAAGCACTGAGGAGAGAGAAGACTCTCAGTACGGATTTCATTATGTCTAATCTGCAGCTCTGTCCTGCATCTGCACACATACAGTGCTCTAATGTCCAACAGACACTCAACTCTGTCGTTATTCTGTCCATGTGTTTGTGTTTATGCATTTGGCATCATATTTACGACAGTTTATTTTGCATAAATGTATGTATTTATGAATGTATGCAAACACTCAGCCTGTCATTATGGGAGGCAGGTATTTATCTAAGCTTGTCCTACAGGTTCAGCCCAACCTTCAAACTAAATGATGCATATGCCTTCTCAGCAGCTGCTGTCACAGAGATACGCGTGTTCTGTTGTGCCCCTTCACACCTCACTGAAGTTTATAAAGCTGACTCCAGCATCTCTGGACACACACCTCACACAGAAATGGACAATCATGCTCTGACCAAGACAAAGAACAATGCAGACAGTGGAGCCCTAAAGGTACACTGCCATCTAGAGGCTGCAAAGCAAACGGCAGGGTTTTTTTAAGTGAGGCTGAGCTTACTTGTCCCAAACGCTTTATGTTACAGACCATGAATGACACGTCAAGTTAAAACCAAATGTAATTATACGTATACACATTTATATATATATATATATATATATATATTTAAATGTGATTTAAATTTTCTAATTACAACACAAATTTTGGACCTGGATTGAAAAAAGTCATAGACTTGTATTAAAAGAAGGTAGCCAAGCTATATATGGAGACTTGGAAACCACTTAACTCTTAACTTTTACCCATTTGTTTGGGTTATTATATTAAAAATAAAAACTATTCAACTGGACACATTACTTAAGAGCAGTCCATTATATGGGTAACAAACTCAAAACATGAAATGTGAATGCAATAGTGTTTAATAGGCAGTCTATGTTTAAAGACCCCTGGAAACTGTTTGATTAGCTGCAGTGGTCTTTTTCCTGTAGTGTTTATGTATTTCCTGTTAAAACAGGAAGCTTGGGTGGGACACATTCCTTTTAATTTTATTGACTTCAGAGCCATGAAACATGATTAGTGACTAGAGCCAAGTCAGGTGACCCTGAAGAAGGCATATTCTCATTTTAGAAAGCAGATTGAATAAAAATCTGTGTAGTGCTTGATTAGTCATCAATATGTTTATATGGAAACCTGTAATATCTACCAAATGCAACTTTTAGGAGCAAACTGATATTTTTCAGACCTTTTCTGACTGTAAACATTAGGGACTGTGAGTACCTGGTTCTTCTTTGTCTTCATACTGCCTCACCAGGATTGGTGCGGGTCTGTGGACCGCCTGTGCCGGCGGGGGACTCTAAACAAGAAAATGAGAGGAGATGAGTCAAGAACAATAGCAGAGGAGAGGGGCGTTGGGTGGACACTGTATGCAGAGGGATTATACAGGAACAGAGGGGAAAAACATTGTTTTAATCTCCCTCATTCAGGGGGGTAAATCCTTACATATGGGCGACCTACAGACCGAGGATCCTGGGTTAATGAGCGTCTCAGGAGTTTCCACACACCACGAAAGAGGCCGCTTTGTTTTTGTGATTAAGAGAAAAGTAGGAACAGAGGTCACGCCTGAGCAGATTTATACACTAAATACTGCAGAGATAACCGGCACTCACATAATACTTTATAATAACTTAAAGGGATAGTTCACCCCCCAATTTTTTTTTTCAAGTTGTTACAAACCTGTATGAGTTTCTCTCAAATTAAAGACTTTTTTTAAGACCTGCAAAAATAAAATGAACACCATATGAGCAGGGGAGGGTAATGTCTATAGTACCATATTAAACTGTAAAAATACTGTAAAATGCTAAATTTACAATTAAGACGTAGGTTTTCACTTAAACAAAAAGTTTTATATAATGATAAATTTTACATTTCAGCCTTTAAACCATTTTTTTTCAAAAGTGTTATTAGAGCAGTTATTATTATTAAATTATTATGTAAATGAAATAACATGAATTAGAGGTGTGCAATATTGACGAAAAATGTCTGCTGAGTTATTCTGCTGATATCTTAAAGATGACCATGGATTCTTCTGATATTCTTCCTATTCTGCATGGTCACAGTGAAAGAAAAAGTGATAGCGATGGAAAATAATCTTTTTCTATTAAGTTTTCTGGGCATTTTAACCTTTAAGCCTTTTTTTTGGAAAGTGTGCATCATCTTTTGAATCAGATTTTTGCATTTTTGCTATTACCAAGCAAATGACATCTGTATCAACAAAATTAATCTTTGCAATGCATCTAAATTGGCATGTAGATGTACTTGCAGTTTAATGCTAACCTGCAGTTACAAACGCATAAATAATGTTTTGATATTTGAAACGTAAAAAGTTGAAAACTAATGTTTAGTGATATTTTATAAATTGAAGATATTTTAAATCTAAAATTAAAACCGCCAGCAGAAGGCAGCATGTCACTGTTAAAAGTGAGTCATTGCAATTACATTGAATCATTTAAACGTAGATTCATTCAGAAAAGACAGGAAATGTGGAGTCTAAAACGTAAGTCTCTTAATAACAACTTGTTGTTTATTGAACTGTTGCCTAAAATCATTTGAAATCATGCTGACTTTTTGAAGAAAAACGCTTCTGTGTACAGAACTGTTACACTCTTTATGTATTATTAACTATATGAAATGTTATAACTATAGGCTATACATTTTCAGCCCCTATATTTTAAATTATGTAATCATCTTTTAAGCGCATTCAGCCATATCACAATTCTTTCCGTCTCCAAATTGAAGACCTCTTGAAATCCTAATTAAGACTTTCTTGTACAATTGAAGACTTTTTAAGGCCTTACATCTGATCAATTAAATGTAAGACTTTTTAAGCCCCCACGGAAATATCTGTGGTATCAATAGTAACTTTTCAATGAAAAGCAATAAATAAATCAATAAATCAAAGCCTTTCCAATTTTCACAATCCAATCCAATCAAATTGTAATAGTCACATTTAAGCTGTGCCCTGGCATGAAAGTTATATTCTAGCATAACGTTCGTCAACAGTAATCTTCTTCGGTGTGCTTCCAGTTAATAATATGTGACGCTGGACAACGAAACCAGTGGTAAGTGTTCATTTTCCGAAATTAAGATTTATCCATGACCTGAAAGCTGAATAAATAACCTTCCTGTTGATGCATGATTTGGATGGATAGGATAATATTTGACAGAGATACAACTATATAAAACTCTGGAATCTGAGGGTACAGAAAAATCAA
>JAUMHI010000061.1:2609477-2631891 GCA_032359435.1 Enteromius unitaeniatus
ATTGCTACAAATATAACCCAGCGACTTACAGTAAGACCGGTTTTGTGTTTCAGGGTCACATATAAGAAGAAATGTATTACTCTTGCTTCTTAAAGAAATCATTTTAGCTTGGTTTAGGTAAGATAATAGTACAGCACTTGCCTGGTTTTGTGTGTCCTGCAGCTGAGGGGAGGAGACTGTTATCACATGATGATAAACCTCAGCTTCCTTCTGTTCCTCAGATGACCTGAGGTTGACTGACAGCCCAGTGTCTTCAACAACAGCACCTGTTGGTTATGGATACAACACATGAATATTTCAGACTGTGGGCAAAGTAGAGTGTCATTTGAAAATACTCAATGTGCTCTCCGCCCAAGAACAGCAAACTCCTTCATAACTCTATGAATAAACTAAGCATATATAGCAACTATGCTACTTATCAAGTATACTTGCAGTATGATAGCCTGTAACATGTTTACACATTTAACAATGGTCTTGTGAAGTTGAATGTGAGGTTTCGAGCAGCTTTGATTTGTCTCTGTTATGGGGACACTATTGGAGTGGTAAGGGAAGCCAAATAGCACTAAATTCTAGCTCCGTCAAGGATGAACTCTTGTCCATGCTGCTGGGGTGTGTGTTTTTTCTTTGGCAGCACGAGTCTCTAAGCAACACTGAGGCTCATTTTACTGTGAGCAGAGCGATCTTGGCTTTGAGTAAATATTGGTTTAGGCCAACACAGGAAGAGGTTTGGAGTCTACACCAGCGTTCTGTTGCCCAGGACTCATAATTTACATAAACTGTCCACACGCTTTTGGACAGCAAGCAGTCTAAGTACACTTTTAACAGCAAACATTTAAAACGAAGGCTGGTGTTTTACAAAAATGTCTGTTTAATAACTTTTATTGACTTTTTGTCATTTGTTTCTTTATAGTGTGAAGGTTTTGGGAAGTCCAAACCGTGACGTTTTACTGTGTAATATGATATGAAACTAATATTGACTCCAAATAAGCCCAACACAGGTTTTATTCAGTAACTAAAATCCAGCGTATCAAGTCTGAATATAATATGAAACTAATATTTACTCCAAAAAAGCCTAACACAGACTTTATTCTTTACAAAAATTATTTTTAATGGAATAAACACTAGCGAGTGTGTTTGCGGTTGTGTTTGGACGCCGTTCACAGTCTGTGTAAGAGGATGCTTAGAGTGGGAGTGGGATTCATTTCCGCTTGCTTCCCTGAGCCTGAATTCTGATGAAGTATCCAGACTGCCTGGCTTCCTCTGTGTCAGCCTCAGCTCGCTCTTTCACACAGAATCTGAAGCAAAAACAGCTTAATTCCCTGTGTCCACATAACACGGGTAGTGTGAGACATGCCCCATTAGAGACGCCGACACAGAGGGCCAGTAGCGCCGCCAAAGGTATACAGGAAGAGGACATGGCCACCCAATTGGCTGCAGGAGTTAATGGGCAAAACGAGAGATTAACGGCGACAAGAAAAACTATGTAAAAAAAGTGAAATGACATTTATATGTTAACAGTTCATGCGTCACACATAGAGGCCTTTACCATGCCGCACCTGCTTAACTGTTATTGCTTAACGCGAGTGACGTAAAAATCAATCAACTCTGAGCCGAGTTTTGTTTATTTATTTATTATAGTAAAGCGCAGTCTGTGTGTGTGGATTGTCTGAGGGATGTTTTATACCCGTGTGGTCGGCGAGCACTTGTCCAGGTGATGTGAGTGTGGCGTGGGGTGAGATCTCTGTGGATCTGTGCTGTGTGTGTCTCTGCTGATCCATGAGTGAGTGTCCGGTCAGCACAATCTCCTCTGCCACTGTCAGAAGTGGTCTCTGACCCTCACTGACTTCTCCACTGCTCTCCTCCTCCCACTAAAAAGAGACATGAATAAAGGCCTTTTTTTGAACATCCTCTAGCACCATCTACTGGATAAAAGCAGAACTAGCTATACTGTTTGCAGCAACGTTCAGAGAAATATTATTTACAAATGTAATAAGAAATAACAATACAAAACTTATTTTTTTATGTTTATGGATACAATAGTAAGTGATGGGCAAGAAAAAAATACCAAATTAATATAAAGTCAATATTCTACATAATAATTGTTATATTAACATGTATGTTACACACAAAGAACACATATTATGAAACAAAAACATTTATTTTGAACGTCGTTTGATATATACACACACACTATTTAAAATAAAAATAAAAATACAGCTGCCTCTTCTTCTACGTATACACACGCAGACAAACTAAATGGAGTATGCTGAGCATATCAGCTTCACCAACAAATTAATTTAACAAAATTCAAATGAACGAAGTCCCAGATTTGAACATCAGTAGTATTGTAAAATCTTCAGTAAAGTCACATGATACCTCTGGCTGCTGTGATTGGCTGACAGGTCCCCGTTCCATTCTGGCCAACAGAGACAGGATGGGATCATGATGAGCAGGAATGCGAGGAGCTCGGATCACCTGACCTTCACTGGGAGGATCGTAGTCCTGACAAAAAGAGCAAAGAGTTTGTCAGCCCATTAGATTTAGCATACAACTGGAAACATGCGTGTTGTGATTTTATTAAACAATGTGTTGTTTAACAATTATTATGAATTCTATTACTGTGTAAGTGTTTTCCCCTAAGCTTCCACTACCCTAAATTAAACGGAAATCCTGAACGATAATAAATTCTAATACTGTATGAGATCTAACTATCTAAAGTGAAATGGAAATACTGGTTTTGTGTTTTTGACAGTGGTAATCATCACAGATTATAGTTATATCAGCAATAACCGTGTTACTGAGCGGCTCCCCAGTTCTCATTTGGGACTGAACCTCTAACTTTTGGCTACAAACTCAAAAACAAAGCTGAAGTTGTCAGTTCATATTTAACCATGACACTCTAATTATTTCTTTCCATTAGGTTAAATAAACGACAGGAAACACTCATGTTTTGAGTTTAAACATTCACCATATCTTGGACTCCATGCAGGGAACCGTTCAGGCTGGTCATCAAATTAGGCAGAAGGACTCCTTCATCTTCAAGAACTTGGGAGGAAAAAAGTATTTTCAAAAACAACATAAATAAAAAAGAAATGCTACAAAGTATTATTAAATATGATTAAAAGTTTGGAATAAAAAGATTTCTAATGTTTTCGAAAGAAGTCTCTTATACTCACAAAGGCTGCAATTATTTGATTAAAAACACAGTAAAATAGTAATATTGTCAAATTATTTTATGAATTCGAGTATATTTTGAAATGTAATATATTTCTGTGAGGGCAAATCCAATTTCAGTCTTTAATGTCTCATGATCCTTTAGAAATCCTTCTAATATGCTGATCTGGTGCTCAAGAAACATTTCTGATTATGTTGGAAACAGTTTTTGCATCTTAATATTTTCAATTAATAAAAGTTTGTTGATACAAAAGATTCCTATTTCAAATAGCACCAAATTAGCATTAAAATAGTGGCTGCCGAACATTACGGTTTGCCAGCACAGAAATAAATTACATGTACGTTTATTTATTTATTTAATAACTTTTTTGATCAAATAAATGTAGTGTAGGCGAGCATAAAAGACTTTTTACATACTGTCTATACTACATTACTCATAAAATAATGAAAAGAAAAAACATTTTAATTCTATTTGTGCATTTGCGAGATGCTGCCCATTTATTTATAAATGTCCATTTTATCCTTAGAAGGCAGCTGCTTCTGCAGACAGTGCGGTTCTGGCTCAGTTTGGCTGTATGAGTGTGTGTTGGACGGATCATGTACCTCTGACTGCTGCCATCTGGCCGTGAGTGAGCAGCAGCTCTCCCTCTGAGATGTGTCTGGCTACCATCTCCGTCTCAGTGACAGTCACGCTGGAACTAGAGCTGCTCTCTGTGGGCGAGGAGGAGGATTCAGGGGTGGAAGCAAGAGGAGGTTCCTGGCTCACAGGAGGAAGAGGAGGAGGGGGAGTCTTGGGTTTGGAGGGGAGAGGTGAAGATGGATGGATGACTGGTTCTTTCTGATTGTCCTCTTGGGCTACTGACATCACACTGCGTGTGAGAGATGGAGGGTGTTAGTGAGTGATATGCTGAGCACGTATCCCTCTATGTCTACACTGACACAGAAGCAAAACATTACTAACTATACAAATAGAAAACACTCATTTACATAAAAAAGATAGCAATAGCAACAACTTGTATTGGTAAGGTCAGGGAAAGGATGCAAAAATGAAACACTAAATCACAACTGCGTCATAATACTCAAAAAGAGTCAAAAATGTAAGACACAAATATTGTTAAACATTTACTTATATTTTTTATTTAGTTAATTGAGATGACAGGTGGTTTTTTAAAATAATGCTATGCTCCACTTATTAAACTGTCCTAATAAAATAAATCTGATTGACTAATTGAATTAATTAATAAATGAATGAATGAATAGCAGATGAAATAGGACCTGCAGAATGAAGATGTTTTTGATATTGTGAGACTTCATAAATGTTTCATAGACAGCGATAAAAATAGAGAAACAGCTTTTATTCCATAAATGAAGAGTTAATTTGCAACTCAATTTAACAATTCTCTTTTTTTAAACACAATGAAATGACATTGACATGATTTTTGAAAATTAATTTAAAAAATTTATGTTTTTGCAAATAACCTCTTCATATATATATATATACACACACACACACACACACACATGTACAAACACACATTAAACATTTTATCTGTCAGATTATAGAAGTAAAATGTCTCTAGAAATAAAATATAAGTATATCTTTAGTATGCATTTTATTCTTTATGAAGGGTTAAGAATTGTCTGAAGACAGGGTAAATGGTAGTGAGTGAAGATGTTGAATAATTTAATAAAAGGAAAATAAAATCGAATTCAATTGTATTTTTAGTGCTCATCTCACGCTTTTAGAAATAGAATTACATTGGGACATAATGTACTGTTCCCAACAGCAGGTGGCACTGTGGGTCTATAGATCACATCATCAGTAAGGCCTCAGGATAGTCATTACTATTTAAAACCTTGTTTTTGTTTCTCTACTGACTAATTCTACTACACCATGTTTGGAGCACACCTTTTAATACCAGCTCACGCTTTTCTGTTATTAGTCTCATACTTCACTCTAATATTAGTGCATGTCTTTTTTCCCTTGCCTGAATATTTCATGCAAAAACTAACAAGAATAAAGGAGAATGAAGCAACAATATTTAGACGTACACTGGCGCCGATGGCTGTTCTTGTCTCTCGCTGTGTGGTTCTTCCTCCTCCAAGGGGAGCTCTGTTCCTCCCCATGGGTGATTCTGGAGGCTGGCTGGATCTGGGGTATGATTGGCTGGAGGAGGAGAGGGTGTAGCCACCCTGGTGGGAGATGGGATTGGTGTGGTAGTCGGAGTACCCACAGGAATTCTATCTGGACCTGAAACAAAGGCAGAACTGATGTGTGAACAACTGTGCTTACACTTTTACAAATAGATGGGGGGCAATTTGGTTTGTTCATAAAAATCACTGTCAGACCTGGTGACGCAGATTCATGATGCTTTTCTTTGGGAGACAGGGCTGTAGAAAGATGCTCGGACAGATCGGGGGTTCTGACAGGAGATGGCGGCTCTTTGGAAACCGGCTCAGGAGTGGGTGCTGGTGTCGGTACCTTAGTTACCTCCTGAAATATCACCACAATATTACCACGTTTATGGAATTAAAGGTCATCCTGGATAAATGAGAGTGTGTTTGGATGCCAGTACCTCCCGAGCGTCCTGTGTTTGGCCAGGGGTAGCGGGTTCTCTCCGTGTCTCTCCCTGTCCCAGCATTACTGCAACGGTTTCAGCCAGCACTTCATTTACACACTGTCTTATGAGCTCAGAGTCCACCGGTACCCCTGTGTCCACAAACAACTGAAGACCACCACCACCTGCGGCCTCCACTGACACACAAACACACACAGAGAGAGGGGGATTATCTGGTGTACATGGGACATGCTTCGGCATATTTTGTTAACAAGGTTATAGTTCAAAGTAAAAGAATAGACTCTTCCCTAAGCTCCACATTAAAAATGTTACTGACCAACCCTAGCAACAGTGCTGTTATTGTTAAATAATAAATAAAAGTTGTTGAATTAAAGCTAAATAAAAAATATTAAAAAACAAAAACTGATAAAAAAAAAAAAAAACACAAAGGCATACAACAAAGTTAACCAAAAAACAACAACAAAGAAATAGCTTTTACATCAGTGTTGGCATTGTTAAATAAAAATAACAAAAAAAATGAAATAAAAAATGAATTGACAAATACTAAGTCAGCAACTTTTGCCATCTAATCATTAGTAATATTATTGTTAAATAAAATAAATTGTAATTATAAAAAAATATAAAAATGAACACAACATTTTTTTTCCAGATGAGACTGGAAAAAGCCTACCGAAAGCATTTCCATCTGATTCATAGTCTTATATTTTGATATTGCAAAATTACTTCAAGGAACAAATATAAGACAAAAATACTTTTTCTGTAGTTACAATTCATGCCAACTCAGTTAGGAGTATTATCAATTTCTGATAAATTTACATTTTATTTTTATCTATCTGATTTTTTTCCTATGGGAACCGAAGGGGTCAACTGCTGAAATTGATTAAAAGCTTATTTTACACATTATTTACTAAAACTGCAAAAAAAAAAAAAATAATAAAAATTTATTTTATAATTTAGAATAAATATTTATTGAAGTATTTTTTACTATCCACTGACAGGGCTGATGGAGGATTTATGGAGATAACATGATCTAACACAAAACATAATGGATGTTGGCTAAATAATTCTTTTTTTTTTTTTTTTTTTACTTTTTTTTATTAATAAATGTGTTTTGGGCAATGGGATTAGGACAAAACCTCCTTAGATTCAAACTTGGATCTCAAACCACCTGGTCTTTCAGCAATGTCATAGTGAATATTTAATATCAAATTTCACTTGTTTTTATTTACATTGTGCTTTTAACAATTCAGATTGTAGCAATCCACTTCTAGAGCTAAAACTCCTAATGTGCATCCAAATAATAACAACAACAACAAAAACACTTAATATCTGCAAATCTGGCATTCCCATAGCATTCAGAAGTTTTCCATGAAGCCCTTCTGGCAAGTTGAGTTTGCCAGCAAAGTCATTTGAAATAACCAATTTGTAACTCACTTTACCTCTCAACCAGCCTATTTTGAATTCTTGCACCTGTAAGCATTTTGGACCTGTGCTATTAAAAAGCTAATATACAGAACTGACATTCTTGGCAGAGCCCTCATTTCCTTTTGTCTAGGGCAGGACTGCTTTCAAACACATATACAGTTCCTCCACAGGAGGAAGAGTCCAGTCAGTCTGTGAATATGCTGACAACAGTTTGCCGCGAGCCTCCTCTGCAAATTTGATACATCATTGATCTTTCTATTAAACGAAAGCGAGAATTAATGAGGCAGGACCTCCGCGCCGACTGAGCAGAAGTGACGCGACAGAGACGGAAGGATGGAGCGTAGAGGGGCTGAGCACAAGCAATCGCGTTTTAATGAGGAAATACAATCTTGCTGCGTGCTGACACGCTTGACAAATGCACTGTGCGCATTCGTAGACGCTATGAATCAAAATTATGAGCTTATAGACTGGAACCTGGTGCAGCTCGACCATTCTTACTGGTTTATGTCATGCGTTATTGATCGTGTTGTTGATTTTTAACACTGACCAGACACATTGGTAAATTGGTAAAGATGTATGATGGTTGAACCGCAAACAGACAAACTTCATTGATACTGAACTGGGAGCTTTCGAAAATTTAAAAGAAAACTTAAAGTCACAATTATAAACATTACAAATTACACATTCTCACCTATGTCTGATGTCACACTATTCTCTAACTCTGATTGGCTGGCTGGATCAGTCTGGATGGGCTGAGGGAACATTCCTGTGATCAATCTGGCCATCAGCTGTTGCTCCACCCTATGAGAGAAATGACAACAGAGTGCTATTATAGAGGCATTTTGCTATGATGATGATGACATGTCATTAGCAATGCAGTCATTAACTACTTCAACCGATGCAACAATAAACTAAATGTTGGCCTGAACATTCAATGAGTAAGGAAACGGTAATTTAGCAGATTAATGTGCAAAACATGCATTTTAAAGAATGACCTGGATTTAAGTGTATTAAACTCACCGAATAGGGTTTTGTGTCTTATTTACTCTGTATTAATATTGAAAAAAAAAAAAAAAATTTTGTTATACTATCATGTTTTTATTCTGTTTTATTGTCTTACAGTAGTTAGCTGTATTTTGTTTTGTTATTTTTACTTAATCAAACCCAACTGCAGTTTGACTGAGATTAATTGGAATGCAAAAACATGTTTTTTGAAAATTAACGCTTCATATGTACTTTATCGGTTCAGGCATTCCTTGGCAATCGACCCTATGACCGTGGCGTTGCTAGCACCATCCTCTACTGCATGAGCTAGAGGACTGCATAATAAACAAATAAATTAATTAATAAATTAATGTGTGTGTGTGTGTATAGTTTTTTTTAATTGTATGGACTACCATTAAGCTTTTTCCACATATGTTTGATGTCTCATTTTTAGCAACCACACTACATTTATGTTATCAAAAACAGTAATATTGCGAAATATTATTACAATATCATTTAACGGTTTTCTGCTCTAATATATTTTCAAATGTAATTTATTCCTGTGATGCAAAGCTGAATTTTCAGCATCATTACTCCAGCCTTCATTGTCACATCCTTTAAAAATCATTCTAATTTGGGGCTTGAGAAACATTTCTCATCAACAATGTTAAAAACAGTGGTGCTACCTAACATTTTTGTGTACGCCATGTCATACGTGGGACCATAACTGTGCAGCAGATGATATTAGCAGAGTCAATGGAGTCTCACCAATCCACCAGCCTGTTCTCCAGGGTTTCTCTCTGCTGTATGGTGCTCAGGATGGGTTCGGTAAGAGGAGTGGACTGCGAAGGCTGTGGAGGAAAGGCCGGGCCATGATACAGACCAGCTGGAGGAGACGGCAGCCCGTTGAGCTCTATAGGAGAGTCTGGAAGTCCATCGTGTGTTTCCTGAATTCAACACAGCATAGAAGAAAACAGAGACTCTGCAGTTTTATGATATATATACTCAAATATATGGCTTTCTGAGAGACTTATTGACAATCCGTTACAGCAAAAATACCCCTGACAGCTTACTGGATCAGAAACTGAATTTTCGAGGCAAATGACAGCAAATAAAAGTGCACATCGTGTACTGTGCAGTAATGGCAAACATATGTTAGTCTGTGTGCAATTTCAGAGCGGTCATTACAGTCTTAACAGAAGGGGAGGCTGGAGAGAAAGGGGGACGTTTGTCTTGTATAATTCCATCGCTGGATCTGTGAGCCAGCTTTCAACATTTCGGTCATTGGTTTGGATAATGTTCAGATTCCTTTGGCCCGGACTCAGGGAGGTCTGTGTAAGGAGCGATTAGCTCATTTCCAGTGGCCAGCCGCCAGAGGAAAAGAGAGAGAAATGCATTCTGCCAGTCGGGCGCTGAGCCCGTTTGAAGTTTATGGCTCCATCAGAACTGACCGAGCCAAAGCTGAGGCACTGGAGACTTGGAGGAATGACATTTTAGGAGCTGGCAAGTATCCGTGCTTGCAGGCCAAAAGAGAGAGAGCTTGTACACCGAGGTCTGGACTTAAGTAGCTGTGGCCTTTATTTGGTCGTTGGGAAAACTACAAGTGGGCCGAGTACATGCCAGTCCACGAAAAACTGCTTAATTATATGCAACTGCTGTGCAATGCACTTGAATTTTTATTGCTCTCTGTGTTTGGAAAATGTTTGCATTTCTGGACTCATAACTCCAATCTTAATTGCCATTCGAACAATTAGAGAGTCAAAATAAAAAAAGAGTCAGAAGGACTTTTTATAGCCATACTACTGCCAGGAGACAGAAGACACTAGATTTTTACATAATCTGAAGAAAATATGATTAATGTTTGCTCATGAAAAGCTCCCTTGCTAAGGTATTCTTTCAGGTTGCAAGTCTCTATGATGTTTCTGGTCCTTTCCATCTGATATTGCTCCTTTCCATTCGATGCAAGTCTGTCAGAACTTTTTGTCATCCACAAGATAAAAATCTTTAACTTTAAGTGGGAGCACTAGTAATTAAGGATGCTTTCCTTATTCAGTCACATAGAGCAGGGGTTCTCAGCCAGTGGGCTACAAGAAGATTATTATATCAAATTATTTTTAAATAAGACAAAACCAGCTTTAAAATGAGCTAAAACCGATAAATCAAGATTTACAATGACAAATCAAGACAATCAAGAAGTGAAATATTTGAAATATTATTTCTCATTTTAATTTGTTCCCTCAACATTTGCCATTTTAGTTCCCAGTACCTTGAAAAACCTAGACAGAGGATTCAAATTTATAAAAAGTGTGACTTTGGAAACAAATGAATAAAATCATAATAATGTATGTATGTGTAATTTCTATGCTGAATATATAGAATGTAGGAGGAGACGTGTAGAATAGGCATCTGTAGCTGGGTCAAAATGCAAATGGGAATGAAGTAGGAAACAGTGGATCAGGGCTGATACCCTCAGGGTGGACACCAGGTTGTGAAATGACCTTTACGTTACGAGCTGGAGTGAGTTGAAATGTGAAACCTTGAAAAACCAGAGGATTCAAATTTAAAAAGTGTGACTTTGGAAAACAAATGAATAAAATCATTACAATGTATGTATGCTGAATATAAATTGTCAAGTAAAGGTCTAAAGTATATAATCATGTATAATCTGCTGAGAAATTAATAGCTGTAAGTAAAATTGAGTGATTTTTTAAATCTCAATCACAAACAACTGGAAAAATCATGTAAATTCATTACTTAAAAAAATTGTGAACCCTGGAAAACATTCAATAAATTCTAGAATTATTTTAATTTTGAATTATTTATATTTAAAGTATTTTATTATTTTGATACATTACTTGTTTGGGTAAATAAAAAAATAAGTCATAAGTCAATTTCAGTTAAACTCTCTTGGACAATATTCATTGGTCAAAGAAGGTTAGAAACCACTGACAGAGAGCCTCCAAAATTACTGAACAAAAAGCATTAATGCACATAATATAGATGCTTTCTTGCATCGAGCAAACCGGAGGCAAACCTCTCAAAATCCAACCACTCAAATTGTAATGCCAAACATCTAAGAACAATTAACACTCTCAGTTCATTGTTGCAAAATAAATTCCTTCCTACGCAAACCTCTGTTAACCGGAGATCAGATGAAACCGAGCTTCATCTGTGGATGACGTTCCCTCTCAGGCCAAAAGGGGTCACTGTGGAACAGTTCATGTGATTCGGATTGCAACCCCCTCCGTGATTCTTTATTCTCATTATAAACACTCTTTTTCCCAGCACCTTCCACAAAAGCCTGTGAGAACAGCACAGATTTGCCTGCCTCCACCTCCTGCCTAATGACTGCTATGCTATTTCGGTGCTAACTGACGCCTTGCCCTTGTACGACCGAGCGGCAGAATCGGCCTAATGCCCAATACGCCGGGCGTCCTGTGCTTCTTGTTAGCAGTAAATATAAGGGGCTTATGTCTTCGTGTGTATGCTTGAGCGAGCTGTGATGTGAGCAGAATTCCTAAACGGAACAAAGACTATTATCGGGAATACGGCACCACACCCCTTCGATATCAATTCACTGAAAGGCCAATTTAGCCGTGTATATTGTAATTAGATTTTTCCCCAACCCGTGAAAGATATTTTAAACTCTCATTCATTCTCTGCTCTTCGTTAATTAAAGAAAACGACATTCTCCTTCACCCTTTGGCTCAGAAAATCTCATTATTGGAGCGCTGAGCCATTGATGGCCAATATTTCTGTGTAGAAGGAGACGTGGAGAATAGGCATCTGTAGCTGGGTCAAAATGCAAATGGGAATGAAGTAGGAAACAGTGGATCGGGGCTGATACCCTCAGGGTGGACACCAGGTTGTGAAATGACCTTTACGTTACGAGTTGGAGTGAGTGTGTGGGTTGAAATGTGCTTTTAATTGAATGTACCTGGCTGATGTCGGCTACAGACAAGAAATTGGTTCCGGGAAAGATATTTTCGTCCTGATCTTCACCGGCATGCGGTTCTTCGGCGGCCTGGGAGGCAATGATACGGAGACAGAGGTCAGGAAGCAATATGGTGTCTGGAATTACAAAATTCATCAACGGCTGGGAAGATTAGAAAGTTGTAAGTGCATGAGTTAATAAGGATAATGATGACAGGATGAAACAAAAGATGATACTTGACTATAAAGTAGGGTGGCATGGATTTAAAGTCACCATGAAATGGAAATTCAACCTATCTGCTTTTTGAAAGCATGTAATAGATCACGATGTTTAATCAAAACGTCATGCGGTGAATTAACAGACTTTGGTGAAGTATGCTGGACTTCTCCAACTCATTTAGTCTAAAAAAGTACCTCTATTTCTGAGAACAATCTACATTTTTTGAGAATCCGTTTTTCTTAGTTATATGTCACAACGCTTGAGAAAAGATTTGTTATTCTTAAAGTTGCAATAAAGCTAAACTACAGTTTAATTAATAATGACAATTCACCTAGCCTGGCTTCCACGACTATAAAGCTCATAGGAGCTTAGTCTGGCCAAGCTACCTTACTACACGCCTTCTGGGAGGCGGGCTTAACCTGCGTCCATCAGATGCCTCTGTATACTACTGGATGAATCCACAACCAATCAGACCACTCATTCCGATGACGTACAGTATGCGTAGCGACGGAACTTAAAGACACCGTAACCAATTGTAGCTAGCTTCATTCAAAGCAGTAGGAAAATGTCTTTACTTACTTTAAATACTTCTCAAAACAGCTACAACAGCAAAGTCGAACGATTGTTGCTGCTCGGTACACGCCATGTTTAAAAGCTGGTATGGTCGCAGAACTGCTGCGTCATCACCTTACACCGACCACAGTTGAGCCGGGGTGGGTGGGAAGCTTGTTTCACATTGGTTCCCACTTTTTTGGGAATGCTCTAAAACAGCAGCTTGGCCATACTTACTTTGCTCGCGAAAATACAGTCTGTGAAGTCTCAAAATAAAGTGCACAAGTCATAAGGATTGCTTTTATAGTGTCTCATCAATCGATGTCATATCCTCTAGAGATATTCAAGTGTGTCCTCACAGGGCATCCTTACAAAGATTCAATGACTCATTCAGTGCAAGAACACAAACTGTAACTGTTTAAGAGGTGTGCGTATGTGTGTGTGAGAGAAAGAGAAAATCACGCATCAGTTTTCCAGGTCTTTGTCTCATGCAGCTAAGCCATGTCTCTATGGTAACGGAGGGAGCTGGTCTGCTCATGTGAGAGTATGAGAGTGCTGAGTACAATGTTATACACCACGTTTTATACTGCACTAAAAAAGATCGAAAGTTCTTTTGTCACCAATATCATTTATAGAGTACAACTGTATTGTGTTTAATCCTGGATAGTGAATATAAAAATAGATCCAATTATTACATGGCTTTCTGTGATATTTGCTTCTGAACGGTCAATCAAATATTTGCAAATTAACAAAATCAAATAACGAAGGCCAAACTTTACACCTGAGTCTGAATGTCATATACTGCCAGAAATTAATTAAAGAAATTAACATTTGTGTTCACACGTTCAATGTGACAGTAAACACTTTTGCATTGTTGCAAAAACATCAACATCATTTCAAATAAATGCTGTTCTTTTGGACTTTTTAATAATAATAGAATTCTGGGGGGAAATGCATCACACGTTCCACAAAAACATTCAGTAGCACAACTGTCAATCTCTCTCTCATCTCTACAGTCTCTTTCTGCTCAGGTAATAAAATAATTTAGACTTAAATCAATATTTCATATCCATTTGTTTGGTAAGTAGTTGTGTAACAGGCAGGATAATGTAGTCAGTCAGTCATTATCACAAAATAAACCTCTTCAGGAGGACACAAGACATCTCTCCTTTCCTGGTAACTCAGTTCTGCTTTATTTTGGGAAAGCTGTCAATTTTACCCCTTACTTAAATTACATGTTTGTGTGTGTGTGGACGTGTGTATCAGAGCTGCACTGGAGCTGCGGAAACATACGAGACTGCAGCAAATGTGCTGCAGTGAGCTACAGAAACACAATATTACATACTATTCTGCTCACACATTTGCACAACCACACACTCGCATGTTCAAAATTAAAAAAGCGGGAAATGAAAAGAACAACTGTTTTTTGCAACTGAATTGCATATTGAATAGTTCCTTTGTATAGCCTTTCTGTCATCACTTATCCATCTATATGGACTGATATTATAATCTCATCATTTGACTTCACAGCGCTTGATTTACTAGTCTATAATTAAAACTGATATAGGATTGTGTGTTTGTATTTCAACTTAGAATGTAAAGTAAATAATCACACACACATACATCAATTATTTTAATTTAAAATGATAAAAAAAAAAAACAATATATATATATATATATATATATATAATTACATTAAGTTTTAGCAAACATTTATTTTATACTGTTCTGTTCATGAATCTACTTTTATGACTATTTTATCCTTATTCACATTTTGCGTCCCCTCAGATGAAAGAAAGTCCTATAGGTTCGGAAGGACACGAGGGTAAACACAGACAGATTTCTCTTTTTTTGGTGAATTATAAAAAACGTCTATAAAAATCTGTAACAATACTTTTTCAAAGAACAAAACTGGATTTTGTATCATGAGCCAGTTGTGACCGCAATGCACTAGAAAAGTGAAGTCTCAGAGGACAGAGATATCATATGTTTTAAGTGCAAGCACTGTGAGACTTCTTAGTCATATTTCATTCCCTCTGTTTGACAGGCCTCAGGCCTGGTGGGAGTGAAGTGTTTGATTCAAAGCTTGTCGTAGGATCTTTGAGTTTGTGTGTCTGTCCTTGCCCATGTCTTTGTGTGTGTATGTGTGTGTGTAGTATCTGGGGTCTGCCAGTCTGATGAGTCATGGGCATTAACTGGGCACAGACAGAGTGCTGAATGCGGCCATGCTGAGCTGGCAGACCAGAACACCTCTGCCGAGCTGCATCAGACACACGATCTGAAGGGAAGACATATGCATTTGCACCTGTTTGTAACCTACCTCTAGAATGCTTTTAAATGTCTTTTGCTTTAACAAAAAAAAAAAAAAAGAAAGAAAGTCAATATGATAAAATACAATAATGTTTTTAATATATTTAATGCTTTAATACTAATCTTTCTAATAATAATAAAGATTAAGGAGGATGTTTACTGCTGCCATTAGTCTCTAATTAAAACTGATATATATATATATATATATATATTAAATTACATTAAGTTTTAGCAAACATTTAGTTTAGATTGAACTATAGTAGAAAACTGTTAACTAGATTCTTAAACATTTACATTTTTAATAGATGCAGTAAAAGTATAATAGTATCTACTTTTTATTTATAGAAAAACAAAAATAGAATTATAATAGTATTTTTACAATACTCACTAACCTAATACTAACCTAAAAAAACTAACCTAAAAAAAAAAAGAATGAAATGTGTTTATTTTTAAACAATAATTAATACTGAATATAGAAGAGTACACTATTATACAGAACACATTTTTATATTATTCTAAACTCTGAAAAGCTTACATTTTCAAAGAATGTGATTAATTGCGAACTCAACCTCAATGCACAGCCACAAGAGGATATGCATCCACAAATGAACTCCACAGATTCAAACAGGAATGCAGAAGATGCGCATCTACGCTTATTTCCAGAGAACTGTAATGATTACTCTAAAGCTAACAGTGGCAGGAAGACCCCAGAGTGGCTTTGTCCTCCTATACACTTGTTCAGGATCTGCTATCGAACCCGCAGAAAAGCAACAGAGCTGCATCTGTTGCTTAGCAACCAGATGTGAATGGCTGAGGTCGGGATTGGAGGAGTAAGAGCAGAAAACGCTGGCGGCAAAGTCCCCCCTGAAACATTATACATTCAGCTCCATACACACACGCAAACGCACACACCTCATCCATCTTCATCCGCTCGGGCAGGTTCTGAGAGCAAGAGCGCACAAGCATGCATGGCTTGGCAAAAATCAATGGCAGTGCGATGAGAAATGCAAACCTGGAACAAAACCGACCCTTATAGCAGTGCAGCACGCTGGAGCACAGCCAGAATCTAATGGCATAATATCCATCCATTCTCAGTACAGAGCTAAGACCAGCTGGTGTATATAACACACACACACATACACAAGCAAATGTACATGTTAGGTGACTTATGTTTTGGGTGTATGATAAATCTGAATGCTTGCAGTTGTATTAGAAACTGATTTGGTACAGAAGTGAGAAAGAAATATGGAGAAGTGCAACTAAGGCCAAATAAACCTTTACAATTTTCAAATAATATGGGTCTACTTGGTGTTGTTGGTGATTTGGGTTTTACATGGATTGAAGGTGAAGGAAGGATTGTTTCAGCTGGAATCACTGGTGTAGAGGAAGCCGGCTGGCTGCACAGACCACTCTCAATGTTCACACCAGGCTGGACCTGCAAACAAAACACAAATCCATTTGAATAAAAACAGCATATTGAACAAAAGACATTCAGATTGTTGTGTGATGCAAAGTATAATATGTTTATACATATATATATATACATATACATATTGTGATCCCTGGCGCTAGAGAGCACGACAGACACAAGAGTTGTGGTCACAAAAATACCCCGGAGGGTGGATTTNNNNATAACAGGTCTTTGAGGGTCAGAAATCTGGCTGATAAGCAAGTGATCAAATACTTATTTGACACAGTAATTTCCAAAAAAAATTGTTAAAAAGAATACAATGTGTTTTTCTTTTAGTTCTTTTTAGATTCTGTCTCTCACAGTGGAAATGCACCTATGCTAAAAATTGTAGACCCCTCTATGATTTCTAAGTAAGAGAACTTGCAAACTCACAGGGTGATCAAATACTTATTTACCTCACTGTATATATATATATATATATATGTATGTCCCATAAAAAAGTTAAATACAGTGTGAAAAGACAAATTCTGATTGATAAAAGCAAAATATATTTGAAGAAAACATTTGGGATTGTGACGTTTCCCTGAGGGTGAAGCTATTCAGCATGATGTAACAAACATACACTAGTGGTTGGTGATATTTATTCAATATAAGAAAAATATTTTTACTTAAAAAAAAAAAAGTTTTCTATTTTAATATATTAAAAAAAATTAATTTATTTCTTTGATGGAAGTGCTGAATTTACAGCATCAGTACTACAGTCTTCATTGCCACATGATGCTTCAGAAATCATTATGCTACGTTAATTTGCTGCACAACAAACATTTCTCATTATTATCAATGTTGAGAAAGTCCAAATGTTTAGTAGTGTGATACCAAGCTAAAACACTTACAAAATAATCTTTTAATTGTAAAAGTTACAAAAATTTCTTGCCTGTATTTGGAGCTGGGGGGTCCGTTTCTTCAGTTTTGACTGGACCTCCAGTAAGACAGTGTTGGGTTTCTGAATAGCAGGTTTGGGTTCAGGAACAATGACGGGAGGGAAGGAGGTTGTTATGTTTGCTGGTTTGTCACTAATGATGACCCGTGAAGGCACTGGGCCCTGGCCGTCCACTCTGGGCTTACCTAGAGAGACACATGGAGAAGTGATAAATAATCATGATTGTAACCGAAAAGTTAGAGGTTCTATAGCAACACACATTTGTGTTGCATTATGAACTGCATTTCAGAAAGTAATGACATGTGAAATTAAATTTGCATAGCTTAAAGCGGTCTCGTACATTACAGTTTTGTGTTTGGGAAATACTAAACTATAGTAGAGAACTCCCATATGAACAGCCTATTTACACCACAAACAATAACGATAATGACGACAAAAATTATAATTATATTAGAGTCCACAGCAACACACAATACCGGACTGTTTATTATAAGTGTGCATTGAAAATGAAATAGATTCCAGCAATATAGTTGTTCTATGTTCTTATAATTATAGCTGTGATGTAGAATTCCTTATTCTGACAGAATTAGAATAACAATTCATAATTTATAGTAATTGTTATAGTTATCATCCTTGCTGAGAATGGGCCTTAAATCCTTACAAAAATCTAAACTTTTAAAAATGTATTTATTCCAAAATATATTTCTTTACTGCTCATTTATTTAAAGCTGCAGTCTGTAAGTGTTGGTTTTTTGTCACCATCTCTGTTTGAAACCTGCTAAAAGAATTATAACCCCAAAAAAACTGATTTATTTGCGATTCTTCTTCACGTGTCTGCCACTTTTACTCTAAACAAATAACCTAAAAAGGTTTATTTTTATTCCAGCTGCTGTGAAAAAAAGGTATTAATGATCCACCACCTGCAGCATCTTCAGGGGAAATACAGCTTACAAGCCAGGACTCCTTTATGTTTAGAGATGTGGAGTAATGACACAAAGATGAATGGTGGCATGCTTGTATATGAGCACCAGTCACAGTAGAAAACATTATTACAAGCTTACCGTTGTGAATCAGTAAAGAGCTAGTTTTGAACAAACAATCAAAATAATGATTCTGAATAACTTCATTTCATAAATTCATTTCTTTTTGTTTTCAAATTAAACAAAGCATTATTATATACTGGGGCCTGATCATTCACGCTGAGCTTACCTACAGAGACTCATGGAGTTGTGGTTGATCTGGGAGTTTAAACATGCATTTTCATTGCTTTATAAAATGCATTTCATATATTACGGACAGCAAATTTGCATTGCCTGAAGTGCTCTTGTGCATTTCCATTTTGTGCTTTGGATCAAGCTATCTACTAAACGATGGCTTATTTACTTACCTACACACTCAAAAAAGAAAAAAAAGTCACCTTTTTATTCAGGCACTGGGAATACGTGAACACGTCTGCAGCGTGAAACATTACCAGAACAACTAGAGGCGACTTTAAACAAAATCTCCATCCCCCTCTTCTCCACAGGATGCGTGAGTGCACTAGGAATACACTCCTGCAACCTAAACGCTCATCTGCCAAACCCCTAAAGTCTGCACATCCATCGCCCTGATGCAGCACAGATAACATCAACACGCTGTTTACAGGCAAGGGCAAAACGTGACCCCAATACTCACGCAAGAGGGATATTAAAGACAGACGCACTTCTGCAGATGGAGCCCACACACACACACACACACCTACTCATTACTCCATCTCTCAACACACGGCAGAGCGATTGCAAAGGACATCCATGGTACTTTAAAGTGCCGTGTCAGCCCAAAACACATTTGCACACATCTGGCCGAGCGAGAAGCCAACATGATTGGCATCTGTTCTGCAAAGGGACCGTGAGAGAAACAGGTTCAGCCAGAGTGCTCTAGCGTGGGTTTGTGTCATCCTCGTTTGCAGGAAGGCAGGTTATAGACGCACATGCCCCATTACATAGAGATGCGAGTCTGGCCTCGGCACATTAATGGCGAACGAGGAGGCTGGCATTAGCATAAATCTGCTGCGAGCGCCGCAATCTGTTTTTCCCAGCCTTCCATGCAAAGCAGGGGAAACATAAGCTTTACGATTTCCATAATTTGGCTGAAGGGCATCCAAACAGTGGCTCAGGAGCAAGAAGCACTGACTCATCTGGAATGCACAAATACTTCTGATAGCAAACATGTGGGTTCTGCTGAAGGAAAGCTTGAAAGGAGGCATTTGTATTCTAGAACCTCAAGAGAGTGTGCGCTCTGAAATGCGAAACCAGATCGGACTGATTAGCACAATGATGGACAGTAAGAGATGCTATTATGGGCTATTCGCAAACCAGAGAAGCCGCAAGACGTGCAAGAAAACAAAGACCCGAATGAAGGGACAGAATTCACAGACCCCAAAATGCTTGGGAATACGTTCAAGAACATGTAAATCACTGACTTTACTGGACTCGAGGACACTGCAGCAGTAGACCTGGGAATGAAGATGGAGAGAGGGATAATGAGATGATTAAAATGAAATAAATGCACATAAATATGTGCGCACACGCCCCGCTTCTGCAACCACATGCAATTTAAGGCAACAAATGAAGTCACGTCTTCACCGCTGGGGATACCACCAGAGCAATTTCGTCTAAAATCAATAAAGTATAGGAATTCACCTCAGAGACAGCAAGCTGTGGTGAGCATTAGCCATCAAAGCATCACAGCCATGCAAGAGCTGCAATCAGAGTGTGAATTACAAGTCTTCACAAGGATTCCTTCTTTATCAATAATACAACAGAAAAAAGGTGGTTCTTTATACAGAGTCATGCTTAGACTTCGGCTGATTGTGGGGTGCACAGGTGTCTTTATGACCACTAACGACCTCAAACAGGTGCTACTAATTTAGAATCATGAGCAGAGTGTAGCTGGACTATTTAAAAACAAAATAACAGGTCTTTGAGGGTCAGAAATCTGGCTGATAAGCAAGTGATCAAATACTTATTTGACACAGTAATTCCCAAATAAATTGTTAAAAAAATCATACAATGTGATTTCCGGGTTTTTCTTTTTAGATTCTGTCTCTCACAGTGGAAATGCACCTATGCTGAAAATTGTTGCACCCCTCCATGATTTCTAAGTAAAAGAACTTGCAATATCACAGGGTGATCAAATACTTATTTACCTCACTGTAGAACAATAGAATGATAGATAAACAGTGGATGATGATGTTGGATGAACGGATGGTTGGATGAATACACATACAGAAAGACAGATGGAAAGACAGATCAATATAATAATAGATAGATAGATAGATAGAACAATGGAAATAACTGCAATGGATAGAATGCTGAAATGAATAGATTGCACAGAATCCACAGAATGATGATGGATGGATGCAGACATACACAATGATAGATAGATAGATAGATAGATAGATAGAAAGAACAACTTGTTATTCTTTAAACTGGATGCTGCTGTAAACTGTATAAACTCTGACTTCCCTTGATCGCTGCTGTTTTGATTCGACTGCCACTTTCTACTCTCTGAGTGCAGAACTTGCTAAGCAGATTTGCGGAGAGCTCTCCTGCTGTCGTTCGCGTGTAACTGAGACTCGGGGGCCGTCTGTGGATGAGCCGCACTGAACATCTGCAGCAGATGAAAGGCTCTCTCTCCATTCCCATGGGGCGCTCCGCAATTCCCACTGCCATCCCCGGAGACTCACGGAAGAGAGGGAAATTAGGCCAGCTCTAATCTACAGCCCTCCAGAGACCCAGTCTGAGCCTTGGCGAGTCAATCCAATCCAGGCTGGGCCGGTCTGGACTCTCTCCTTCACAGATACAAACACAGAAGTGGCTGGGAAGTTTTTAATGAGAGTCTGGAACTTTTCGCTTGGGTTTCATTCACACATTCGGCGCGATGGGAAATGGGTCCATGAGGATGACGCTGGTGGACGATTAAGATGCCTTGGGAATCGCCTCAACTGGTAAAAGATATGCTTTTAGTTGATGTGGGGTATTAAAGAAGTTATCAGGAGATCCTTCACTTTCATTAGAAGAAAGTTAGACGAGTCTGACAGCCGTGATTTTGGGAATGAGATGGTGATGCTCTGAAGTGTAAAATGACATCTTTAACTCTTTTTGCTCTTTAAATTTAGACCAAAAAACCAACATCCCTGCTGAGCAGACCAGATTAGACTGGCATCGCTCAATAATAAGGTTGGCCAGATGGTCAGTATGAACGTTTTCAGCCAGTTTGGTTACATTTTTCATGATTTGATCATGCATGTGTCTCCCAAAAATAAACATGGTTTTCTCTCATGTTCTGAAAAATTTTATTACTGTTATTATTATTTTTTGGGGGTAATTCTGTTGAATTCAGCTAATGTAAATATGTCAAGAAAGAAAGACTTGAAATAAAACTATGCTTGATTTTAAAAACTACCCTTTTTTTGAAACTTGTTAGAAAACTTGTTATAAATGTTTAAAAAACCCTTCTCGTATAAAAGTCATCACTTTAATCTAGCTTGTCATAAAGTTTCATTATGTATGTCATCTTAAGAGGATATAAAAAGTGGGATCAATGGAAAAACAAATCTAATAAATAAATCCTTATTGTACAGAAGAGTCGATTAATTCTGAAGTAATTCTGAAAGTGACTCCAACAAAATAGTTTTTCTGTACCTTTATCGTTCCAGCTGTGCAGTGGATTCTGCTATTCTTTAATAAGCTACTGAGAACAATTTTTATAGCTATATGTTTATTGCTATCTTCTAGGGATGTAACGGTATCAAAATTTCACGGTACTGTAATACCTCGGTATGAATGGCACGGTACGGTATTTATTGAATCATTTACATAAAAAACTAAACTAATTAAGAGGCT
>JAUMHI010000061.1:2631991-2642514 GCA_032359435.1 Enteromius unitaeniatus
ATCGTTTATAATTATATTTATAATTCATAATAATGAAACCAAGTACACATAAGATATAGACAATGGCTATGCTGTGAATTTGGCTATATTTGCATGTAAAATAGAGTTATAATATCTATTTTAACTAAAAGCCCCGCTCCTCTCAGCCTCTCACTGAACAGAACAGACGGAGAGAGAGGTTCGTGCGCGCGCTGAGAAAACAAGAGCTCGAGCGGCAGTACCGGAGACTCATTAAGGATTGTCCAAGAAGTCTCTAGATTTGTTGCTAGTCGCTTTTAGGGACAAATGTCGCCAAGGGGGTCTGAATAGTCGCTAAATATATAGACAAAGTCGCTAAGTTGGTAACACTGATCTGTAGCGACAACAGACCGCAAAGAATGATGGGCACACTTGGGCTGATGGGAATTGTACTTCCAGCTACCTCCCGTTCGCTCCATTCGCCTTTTCTCAAAAGACCTATCATTTTATCGAGTCATGCGACCACGGTATTAATTTGATTTGGGAAAAATTTGATATTGCGGTATGACGGTATTTACAATAACCTTACTAGCTTCACAGTTATCGTCCTGAGCATGAACGAGCCTTGAGGGCCCACACTTCTCGTCACAGGAATATTTCTGCAATGTTACAGACTCATGCTTTAACATCAGTGTTACATACATTATAATAAGAGCTAATGTCTAATTCTAACATTTAGGCTACATTAGCATTGCAAACTGCAGTTATTCCTTACAAAGAAGGAGTCTAAAAGTGAAAGGAACTTCAATTTGACAATGAAGGGAGTTCAGTGTCTATGATGGCAATCAGGGCCACTGCACTGCAGATGTAATTAGCGAGTCTTTGTTCACTCTAGCATAGCTCAGATCAGAGGTCAGTCCAGTATATGGGCAACCGCCCACAAAAAGCCCACCTGCTATTTCAAACATTACTAGGCCACTTTCCGTCAGTTTCTTTCAGCCTCAATACCCTGAGCCACAATTTTGGAAACATCTGAATACTGTAAATAGCTTTAGCGAAGCAAAGGTGCTTCGTCATTGCCATTTTTGTGCAATACCTTTAATTACCTCTTTAGTCCATTGCAGAATATAACGACAGCAATTCAGCTGTTACCAAACTAATGGATCGTTTCGGCGCCAGGAGGTCGTAATCCTCAAAAGGAAAGGGGGGGACGGGATAAAAGAAACTAATCAACTCATAATATGAACGCTTTCAAAATGTTTTCAATTGGCTATTTGCAATTACTGCCCTAAAAAGTGCCCTCGTAAAGCAAGACGGTGTTTTCATACATATGGCTGTTCGGGCTAATAAACAGAATTACCTCCAACAAGGTCGGACCTGAGACGAAGCACATCATGATTGGAAGCGGAAAAATGAGAGCGTAATAGAAAGGCATTAATGTCCCTGACAGTGAAGTGATTAAACGAGAGCGGCATAGGAAGGCTTTTTAACGAGTGGAGAGGCAGCCGTAATTAAGAGCTAAACTCACACCGCTGAAATGTCTGTCTAATTAAGTCCATTCTTTAATGCTGCCGTGTGCTGGGAGCCAGCCGGATGAGAGACGCTTTATGACTGCAGCATGTGGAGGCTGTCGCAACCATTCATGCCGCGTTGGGGGTCTTTGTTTTAGAATGGTCAGATCTTTAAGGGAAACTGAACAGCAAACACTGCGTCATTGTTTCTGTGTGTATTTGTTCAAATCAAAAGACAGGAATGCATCTCAAATCCTAGTGACGTGCAAAGCTATATAGTGTTTAGGCACCATAAACACAATCCTGATGAAAATCATTTTACTCGCAAGGTTACAATGCAATCAAAAAGGTCAGCAGAGTTCCAAAAGGTTCAAAACCAAAATTACGATACGTCTTTTTTTGTAATTATCAGAAGTTAAATAAATAACATGAGCTGCATGCCTCAGAGTGAATCTCTGCATATGCTATGAGTTTGGGTCACTTTAACTTCAAACACAACATGCACCATGTTCCTAAACTTGTAATAAGTACCGCTTACCAACAAAAGAGAGGCTTTAAGGGCTCCCTGTGTTTTTTTTTGTCAAAATAAATGTTCTAAGGTTTAATGTTTGAAATGAGACATCAATAAATACTAGTATGTAATTATACAGTTGTAATGTAATATAAAATATTATTGGCTTTTTTTCTTAAAGAAACAAGCCACTACTTTAGAAAAAAGGCTCATAACAGCCTAGAAAATCTGTACATCTTAGTACATGATGTAACTACAGAAGTCAAGTTTTATATAGGAAAGAAAAATCATTTCTGAGCAAGATGCTAATGGTCTAATCAGACTCAATCTATGCTAAGCTACAGCTAAAAGTGTTACCGGCAGTCCCAGATCAACAGAACTGTTTAACTCTAGGCAAGTTGGAAAATTTCAAAAATAGTGGCGTGTTCCTTTAAAGTCCGCATGAACCGGAAGTTTGCAAGCGATTTTTCTTTTGTATTTTCATGTACATCTGACAAAATAATTGTGATTTCACACAGACTTTAAATACTTTATCTACTTATTTATTATTTTTTCTATAACAATAAATAAAATAAATAAAAAAAATTCTATTTTAAATAATAAAAATAATAATAATAGTGGTTATTATTATTATTGCTAGTAGTAGAAGTACATAGCTATATTTAGATATAAATCAAATAAATGTTCTACAAACACAGCAAACTTACATTTTAAATCACAATCATTTTCATCAGGAAAAATATAAATAGAGTTCGCACAGGCCTATCAGTGAATGATTTCTATCCATGCTAATGGTAACTTACCTAAAGGTATGGCCATGGGAATGAGGTAACCTCGCACTGGAGAACCAGGTTGCTGCTGTTGGGCAGGATCACTATGGCTGAACAAGAAATGGGGCTCAGAGACTGAAGACTGTGGTGCTGGAACAACATCCACAAACTGGCTAGTTTGAGTTTTAGATGACTTCATCTTCACCCCTATATGAGAGAATGAAAAGAGAAGGACAAGAAACATTCATGAACTTGGACAGAAAAGGCAAAATTAAGGGTGATCACAATTCTTTTACCATGTTGTTTTTAAGACTATTTTGTTAAGACTAAGTTGCTAGACAATACAGCCAAACAAATCCTTGTAACGTAACAAAACATAAAATAAAAGAAGAATGACTTAGTCTTTACTACTTGAAGACCTCCACCTCACCTTTGACAGTCTCTACTACTTTAGGTCGTTGCGGCTTGGATTTTGGCGTGGGGGAGTTGAACCGAAGGTAAGGGCTTTTTTTAAGCGTTCGGCGATGGCCATCATAAAGGGCTTTTCCATACAGCCTGGACAGATACTCCTGATCATCCTGAGATTTTAGCACAACCGGCTGAGTCTGAAAGAATAATATACACAAGGTCAACAAACTGTGTAACAAGTTTTCTAATAACAAATTCTTATTTGCATGGTAAACATGACACAGTAGACCTGTATCTATAGTAAACAATAGTATTTGAATACATTTTAAAACATTAAAAACAGAAACGTTGTAAAATTTCACACTAACACTAATTTCTATGATAAACATAGTACATAGTACTTTTATACATTGATAAGTATATGTAATAAAACAACAACAAAAAAACCCTCATATCTACAGCAAGCATGACACAATATACTTAATAAACATATATATAGACTACACGTTAAAAGACTGATCAGAGTGTGTTTAAAAAATAGAAAATGATAACATTGCCATGTGGATTTCATTTAGTTTCATCTAAAACTCATGGCAAGCCCAGAGCATCTCTAGCTAAATAACACTCTACATTTTGTAACCGTGAGCTGTGTTGTCTGGACTGACTGCACCTTTACCGATAGCAGCAATTAAATGCCTGAACGGCCTCCACACATAGTAACCTTCAGATATCCACTGGATGTGTTGCTAGGTGAAGAATCATCCACACAGACACCGGGCAACATGGACGGCCATTAACAGGACCAGGCTTGTGCCAAACACAGATAAGACAGGCCTTCCTCTCGTCTTCTCGCTCTTTATTTTTAGCAAATTAGTGTCGGGGCAACATATGGGTGCTCAAAGCGGCTCATTTAGAGAAAATGCCACGGAGACACAGAGAAGTATTGAGCTACAGTGTTTACATCCAGATGGACCATTTTGGGAGTGTTGTGAGCTTGTCAGGTCACAGTGATAAGTAAACAACACATACAGGAATAAACACTGCAAACAAACAGGTTAGCAGATCCTACAGTTCATTATCAGTTTCATTAGAACAGACAGATGATCTGGACCATAGCCAAATAGCCAATTATGAAGCTCTAGTGTCATATAATCATAATCTACTGCCAACATAGGCGGCATCCAAAAGAAAATGAACCCCCGTGCAGTAAGCCTGGCTTTTCAAACTTTTTAATGACAAGAACACCAAAATATGCTGATTTCCGTGAATCTTATTTTTTTTATTCCTATTTCATTTATTTATTTTTTTAACGGTATCAGCAAATAATGCCTGAGTGTCATAAAACTGAAAGGCATTCAATAGTTCAGAATTAGTAATAAATATTTTTAAATATAGAGTAGTTATTTTGACGTTCTGGTTTATTTCTGATGTTTCATTATTAAGTATATATATATATATATATGAATTATAGAATTATAATAATTCAGAATTAGAATTAATAATAAACATTTTTAAATATAGAGTAGTTATTTTGACATTCTGGTTTATTTCTGATATTTAATTATTAAGTATATATATATATATAAATGATAAAATTATAATAATTCAGAATTAGAATTAATAATAAACATTTTTAAATATAAAGTAGTTATTTTGACATTCAGGTTTATTTCTGATATTTTTGGTTTGGCTGATAGAAGTAGTTTTGAACTGAAAGGATATATTGTACTTTATCACAAAGCTTAATTATAAATAATCAATCTAAAATTAGTATTTGTCTGTCTCTCTCTTATTCTGTTTCTCAGTCCGTATCCAGATTAGATGGTGTATCAGCACAAAGAGATGATCTTCATCAGAAGATCAGAACATCTAGATGAGCTCCGTGGACAGATCGCCAGAACCAGACGCACCCACACACAAGTCCTTTGCACAATCTGACATGTGCTTAATATTGAACTGGAAATTAGTTGCTGGGCGTCCGGCCAGAGGAGAACTGGCACCAACTACTGTAAGCCTGGGGTCAGTTGCATAAACTTAGCCTTCATGTTAATACACTGTCTTAAGAGCTAGTCTGACCAAATAGCAGTTAGCTAATCCGTTTAATTTTTTGTATTTACCTTAGACAAATATACATTTTTATGCAAGTGAATTTTAAAAAACTGTGACCAGTCTATCTATCTATCTATTTGACTCTGGATTACAAAACCGGTCCTAA
Source organism: Enteromius unitaeniatus (assembly GCA_032359435.1). NCBI lineage: Eukaryota > Metazoa > Chordata > Actinopteri > Cypriniformes > Cyprinidae > Enteromius > Enteromius unitaeniatus. Next base: position 2,637,365 of record JAUMHI010000061.1, read on the forward strand.
GTGTAAATTTTATGAAATTTCCATTTATACATTACCTCAAAGATGAATAAATAAGCTTTCATTGATGAATGGTTTGTTACGATAGGACAAAATTTGGTGAGATACAAATTTAAATTAGAATATTTGAATATCCGGAATCGGAGAAAATACAATGCATTATACAAGTTGTAATTTATTTATGGTAAAAAAATTTGTGTCATGTTCCAAACTTTGTGGAACATGACCTTTACTTAATACTTAATATCCTATAAACCAAAAAGAAGAATTACATTTTGTCCAATTAATATTGTTCCTAAACATATATTTTATATATTTTTTCTTTCTAACACACCCTAAAACACTCATAAGCGATATTTTTGAAGATGCTTTGTTGAGTTATAATTTTTTTTAATGTCAGCGCTGTAGCTGGATACTACTTTTAGCCGTTTATAAAAGCAAAAATAGGTTCTGTGTGAACGGCTCTCTTCAAATTGAGGTATCTTATTTCACAGCCTCCTATCTGGAATAGTCAGGGGTATGATAATGTCTAGGTAGGCAGGTGATTAGGTATTGCAACAGATCATCAGAGGAGTTTGGTTGCAGTGCGACATTAGATAACACTGATATAATCCAGCTCACCGTTTTCGGTGCGCTTCTGTGTGCCGGTGTGTTTTCCGCTTGTGCTCTAACCGAGCCTCTCAGAGAGGTTTTCTTGTCTGCCGCAGAGGTTTCACCTCCCCCTCTTCCTCCCCCTCTCGGACCAGCCACACGTCCGCTCCTGCTCCCCTGGCCCTGCTGCACCACTTTAGAGACTGCAGCATCGCTCCTCTCCACAATCCTCTCAGAGCTCTCCCTCGCCAGCTCATCCTGCCAAGACAAAGAGAAGGAGAAAGAGACAGAGGACCTTGTAGTCACAAACTCTTGAATGATTTCGCACTGTAATATAAACTAAAAAGTGCAGAAAATTTTGATGTGCTATGTTGTAAGTTTTTGTCCGATTTATTGCCTGCCAAGTAAATAAGCATCCGTGATTACTTGGACCTCTGCTCAATGGCAAGCATTATCAAAGGCAAAAAGCACTAATGATTATTTTAATATTTTCTCTTTTAAAACAGTATTTCGGAGAACAAAGAACACTGACAGATTGTGCAGAAACAGATTGCATTTGAAGGGAGAAAGAGAGACTAAATCTTTCAGTTCAACTCACCTGAATCTCCTTGCTGAGTGTATTGATCCAGGCATCAACTGTCTTCTTTATCCTCAGCTCTTCACGGACATCTCTACAGGACAAGACACATGACAGGCCGTCAACGTCTTCAAAGACATGACAGAAAAATAACGATTCATCTATAAACTCCAGCAACAGAGCTACTTTTCCTTATGGTAAACCTTGTTGTGTAGCTCCAGGCACGGTTAGTCATTCTAGTGCTTTATGTGGTAAAGGGTCAGTTTTCAGCTACTTTTAGAGATGAATTTCCCCCGAGCTGTGAATTTCACTTCGTTTTTGGAAGGGAATGCACAAACACGAATCTTCAATCATGAAATGCTAAATAAAGCCAAGCTAAATTAAGAGAATTATAATGGACTTAATGTGTGCAGAGAATGAAATGCAGACTTGTATTATGTATTTTTAAAGAAAAAAATACTTTTATTTAAAGCATAAACATGATAATTAAACATTTGTATTTCAAATAAATGCTGTTCTTTTAAAATTTGTATTATTTAAAAAATCCTGAAAAAAACATGACATTCAATGTTTTTATCTCTGATAATAATATAATATATGTTTAATAACAAATGAGCAGCAAATCAGCATATTAGAATGATTTCTAAAGGATCGTGTGAATAAATAGAAATGAACATAAAATACTATGAAATAAATAAAGAATACTATACAAATAGATTTTTATTATACCAACAATAAAATGCATGCAGCTCATGTCACCAATAAAATGTTTTTACTGTATTTATTAAAAATAAATTAAATGCAGCATCTCTTGAAAACATAAAAACTTTTTGAATGTTAATGTCTATTTTGTCTATATGTTTTATGTTCTATATATTTTGTCTTATGCATTTTTATAATGAGCATCAGTTTTAAGAGCTCAATACTGTATCTATAAGACCTTACTATATATTTTCAATTGTTTTAAGGTAAGTTTCAAAAGTACTAAACATCTTTTTTATCCAAACAATACATCACATAGGCTTTAAATGGCAAATGTAAAGTAAAATAAATGAATTTTACTTACTGCAAAACAAAAAAAGTCATGTTTGTTCAGTAGCTTAGGATAGAGTAAGGATATCTGCAAAAAAATCCTCCTGGATTCAGTTAAAAAAAGGAATTAATGTATCTCAAAACATGAAAAAAATGTAAGATCAACTGTAAAATTAGTCTGACTAATCTTCTAAATTAACTGAACGGATTGGAAACCAGATTTGCGCTGCAGTGCATATTTTGGCATAAACGGAGACAAAAACAAACACAGTTAGCTGGACTTCTGTGAGCATAGTTTTTCTCATTTTCACATACTGAATGCCTGAGATCCCAAGTCCCAACGAGGGAAGACATCTGCAGGCAGAGCTCATCTAAATGTGGCATACTGCGTTTAAAGACGCAACAGTCTTCCAGCGTTTCTCCGCTGCACACATTATGCTAATGCCCTGCTGTCTATTGGCCTGTTAGCTCATCTCTGCATCACTTATTGCACTGTATAAATCATAGAGATGAGGAGACGAGTGACAACCCCAGCATGCCGTCCAACTGCTGCTTTGAACCGCCAACAGCCCATGTATCTAATGCTTGCTTCCCTTTTCCTCTTTTCATCTCTGAATTTCTGCTCAGAGGGTTTATAAGAGCTGAAAAAGGAAGTGTGTGCTTAAGTGGGTTTGTGTTTAAGGGCACACTAGAGGTCATGCTACGCCAAAAAAGCTGAAAATCCATTGAAAAGATGTCATGAGAACCTAAGGGGTTTCTAAAAGTGATGTTTGTGGGGTAAAAAGATGAGAAAAGTAGAGATGTGCACTACTACATACTCATTCATCGAAACAAAAATGACTAACTTTTGGAGAGGATTTTTCTGAGCTGCTGAAGTAAAGAACACTGTCTGCATGTCAGCATTCATGCTCTGAAGCTAATAATCAAAAAGTAAAACCCCACAAGCAATACAATAACAAAGGTATTAAAAACTAGAATTAAGCATAGGTAAAATACATAATAAAAAAAGTATAATTATTTTCTTAAAGTAGATAGAAAACTACTTTTTAAATAATTGAAATAATATTTAAATAAAAAAAAGAATTAAAAGAAAGATATGTTAAAAATAATATGCAAATTATAAAAAAACATGTTAATATGTTAACATATTAACAATATTTTCATTTGAAATCAAATACAGATAAAAAAATAAATGATTAAAACAATCAATGAATTAATATATATAATAATTTATCTAATATATAATATTATTATGATATAATAATAATAAAAACATTATACAATATTGTTTTTAAAAAACAAGAATAATTACTGTTATTATTAACATATTTTTAATTAAACATATAGCAATACTAAAAATGCTTGTAATAATAAACTTATAATAAAATGCTTTTCTAATAATTAATAATAAAATAAAAATAGGGAAAATAATAATTATCGTAATTATTAAACAAAAACAAAATTGTTAAAACATTAACTAGAAATTTCAGTTCATCTCACACACACACATATCTAAATGCTCTAATACATTAAATTAAAAGATTAGACAAATAATAATAACAATAACTGCTAACATCATATTCGTTTATAAACGATCCACCTCTACCATTGATTGACAAAAGGTCATTACCTTTTTTCACAAGATCAAAATCTACTCTGTTTGATCCGTCCTATGTACAACTGTGATTAGGAAGAGAGTTTGGATTGTGGGTTGACTGATATTATGCACAATGCAGCATAAAGGGAGGCTTCCCAATGGAGCCAGAGGCCAGAGCCTCGTAGAGAAGCTGAAGAGAGAAAGTGGCAGAGCGCTGCAGATTCTGAGCCTGGGCTGAGACCTACAACAGCTGGCCATGGAGAAAAACCACAAAGAGAACGAAACCCTACTGATCCTTTCCCAACATCCAATGGACCCTGTCCACAAACACACAGACACAAAGAAAAGCCACAGAAAAACAGAGGACACAAGGACTCACTGATCCACGGACACACACAGCTGCCTGCAAAATCTCACAAGCCGCTCTGAACACAAACAGGCTCTCAGATATAGGCCCTGGCTGCCTATAACAGCCCCGTCACAGCGCAATGTCTCCCGTGTGTCTGCTGTGTGATGGATTCTCCTAATCAGATGATGCTTGAAGACACTTGTGATTCCAAATGGAGCACAATTGATTCGAGCGGCGAGAATGACCTTCAATTAACCTCTTTTGACTACCCGCCATTTTCTTCACCGTTCCTCAACTGAGCCCCTTTAAACTCCTTATTATCCAGTAAATTTGGGCTTCTCGGGAGGGGAAAAAGTGGAAAATGAGCCGTAAAGACTATTTAGCACCTTGCTTTATTCACATTCCCTCCGCAAAAACGGAGAAATTCAGGAAAGATTTGGAGAGAGTGCAACGGGCACGTGTAAAAACTCCTAGAGGCTCCAGAAAGAGATAAAAGAAGCCTCAATCACCGCTGATTTTAGTAAGGGTGAGAGTAAATAATGACAGAATATAGATTTTCTGAATTTTTGTGTGGACTTTTTTAATTCAGCAAAGACACTTATTAGAAAAAGCTTTCTATATAAAGAGAAATGTGTGACCCTTTTGATATTTCTACTCAATCTAAAACAAAATACATCACAATTTAAAAATGAAATAAATAAAAAATGAGCAGACAACTGTTTTTGGCAATTATAATAATATGAAATGTTTTTGAGCAAGAAAAAGTAAATTGTAATAAGCATCATATTACAGCATTACAGCACTTACTTTATTATTTAAATTAAAGAAATGCAGCCTCGATAAGCATAAGAGGCTTAAAAAATACACAACTGTTTGCATGTGCAGTAAATCTGCATATCTGAAGCACATGCAACAAACACGTATATAAAAAGCCTACAGTAATACAAAAGCACGTAAAAACAGAAGCAAAGCTGAGAAATACTCAACACATCAGGAGTATAACCGTG
>JAUMHI010000061.1:2660332-2680010 GCA_032359435.1 Enteromius unitaeniatus
TTTAGACTGATTTGTGAACAATGTTTGAGAGAAATGGTAATATTGTGTATCTGGAATGAATTTTAGATCTTTAAGTCGGAGCAGAAACAAAGGTGTTGCGTTTATATTTTTGTTGAGTGTAACAAAAATAAGCCTATCATAGTGGAGGATATTTACATATATTTACAACAAATATATTTATTTCAAGGGAGGAAAACCTGATTATGAATATTTTGGTGCAATAATCCTTGACTAACGCAAGTAGACTTAAAAAAAGAAGAAATGAAAGAAAACAAAATACAACAAAAACCAAGCACAATATTACAGAACGACAAAAATAAAACAAATAAACAAAAGCACACAAAAAGAAATGAAAACTAAAATTCATTAATTAATTAAATTAAAAGCAAAAGTACAACAAAATTAAATAAAAGCTAAATTACAACAAAATTAAATTAAATTAAATCCAGATTCTGCATCTCCAGATCTAGATCTAGCCATTTTTACCTGCAGCTGAATCTGCTGACATTGGACGGTCTCCAGGTGCTGGAGTCTCTGCTGCATCAGAATGTTTAGTTGTTCCTCCAGATGGGCTGCTCTCCCAACAGAACTGTTCTCAGTTCCCGTCTGGACACTGGACTCTGCCGCCTGCAGCCTCCTCAGCTCAGCAGTAACCAGAGCTATCTTAGCCTCCATCTCACTCTGAGCCTGAAGGGCCAGTTTAAAGTCAATGCTATAATGCTGTGTTTATAACGCCATATCAATCTAATAATGTCTACCTTGATAAGTGGCGCTGTGGCTGCAATAGTAGCAGCTGTTATGGCTGCCACATTTGCAGGAATCCCATGATCATCTGATGGAAAAGTAGCTTCTGATTGACCTCTTGGGGTTTGGGATCTGTCTTGGTCCAACACTTGTACTGTCACATTGCGTCTTAAAGGGACACTTTGGGATCTGAAATATTCATGTGTACAATATAACCATTTGTGATCATAGGAGTGACTGAGGGAAATCAGACAGTACCTTTTCTTGAGGGCTGCAGAAACCGCTCCTCTTCCATCAGCAGAGTATGTAGAAATGTGCACGTCTTCACCTGCGTCGTTTCAAATCCATTCACATTAGAGGCATTCAAAATATATTACACCAGTATAACTCAATACCATACAATTTCAATTCAAAATAACAATATAAAACAAATGTATAACTACGTTTTCTGTTTGAGCTTTCCTTTATATGTAATACCAATGATAAATAACATAACGTCTGACTGTTTTCGTTCTGCATGATTGTAGTTTTTGATCTTTTGGTTTAATCTTTGAATATAATATCAATATAACCGAAGTCAACTCAATAGAACAGAAGAGAAAAGTAATCATACCTTTTGACTTTGCCATCTCCATAATTGTAGTTTGAACTTCACTTTTCTCTTTCCTAGACGCCTATGTGACAAAAAAAAGTTATTAATCGGCTTCAGCAAGTTTATAAACAAACCAAATATAATTGCAGCAAAGAAAAAAACTCACTTTGTCAAATGTACATGACCATCCACTGGGATATTGTTCAACTAAATTCAGGGGAGGGGGGAATAATAATAATTATTTAGATTCTTGAACTTCTAGTCACTATAATGGATGTAACAGTGTTACCTGTCTCTGAAGCTGAAGGACCATTCAAACACTGCACAGGTGGGATTTCTCTCTCACTCACAGCATGAACATTTTCAGAGTCCGATAGTCTCCTTATGTAAATATTAATGTTATTATGCTGTATTTCCTCACTGCTGGCACCCAAAGCAGCTCTGGTTGAATGAATTAACACACCTGCTGCGTCAGAACTGGATGTAGAGTCGTTTAAGTCCGCGTTACCGGCCACAGACACACAACAAGCGTCCATTTGCGCTTTTATATCAGTAATAAGACAGTCCAGTAAGAGATAGGGGTTGTTTTCACTGATGTCAGGCTTTAAATAGCTGGCAATAATAACGTACAGGCCTTACAGTCAAAGGCTTTGATCGTTTTCAGGCGTTTCTAGCAGGCTTACCGTGAACTTGACGTCCAGGTAAGGCTTTATGGCATTGATTTCCTGAGATATCCACAGATGACTCCGGTGTTGTTGTCAATATTGCTTTTGAATTTCCCGCCGCGGGTGATTATTCAAAGCAACAGGTTGGTTCAGCCTCTCATTTTTGCTATTTCACTACTTTTCCGACTTAATTTCGTAGTATTGTAACGTGATGTTCAAGTTTTGTTTCATTTCAGCCGTAAATCCAGTTATTTCCTCAGCGTCGGTTGCTGCTGACAACAAAACTTCACCACCGCGGAAGCGTGCTCCGGCGTCAACGTAACACAGATTTCAAAATAAAAGTTCGTCTTCCCTGCATTTCGGTCTCTAAAATCTAGACACTGCTGCCCCCGTTTGGTCCTTAGTATAATTTATTTGATGATGTTTTTTTTAGCTTTATTCCTGCATTTTTATCATTTAACACAATTAACCATTAAAACTGTTATAGGCTAATATTTTAAGAAAATATGCTAATATAAAGCAATCAAAAGAAGAGGTGACTAGTCTACATTTTCAACAACGTTGTTCTAGACTAAAAGAACAAAATGAAATGATTTACAAATTATGAAAATACATTACATAACAAAATGTAATATTGGCGTAAATTCTAAAGAGCATACGCCTTCATACGCGATTTTATTTTATCTTTTACATTTCATAAGGGCTCTTATTTGTTACAATGTCGAATCTGCCGAAGTGAGGAAGCGGATATTTGCTCTGTTCTCACATGTCCTTCACATCCTGAGCGCTGACAGCTAAGGTAAAAGATTATTGTTTATTTATTATATTCATTGTCTGTATATGATTTATTATAAAGCGTTTATTAATATGTTTATTTCCGAAGGCATGTGTCGCGTGTTTGGTGTTATACATGCACATGTGATATAATGCTAATGGCTAAGGTATCCACTCATCATCACGTCATTTTTAGCCCTATATTTTTGAAAATACCATGCATATTCTGCACTGGTATTGAAAACGGCAGGATTTTTTTGGTTTAAGTGCTCTGGGTGTGACTTATAATATATAATTTGATCCACAGCATCTCTCTGTATTGTAAATATGGCGGCTCAGGTCACAGAATCAGATCAGATCAAACAGGTAAGAAGGAAATAAGACATAACCATGCACATGTAAAGTCTGTTTATAGTTTTTAAATCATTAAATGGTTATTTAACAGTCCATCTTTGTATTTGGTAGTTTAAAGAATTTCTGGGAACCTACAATAAACTGACAGAAAACTGCTTCATGGATTGTGTGAAAGATTTCACTACAAGAGAGGTCAAGCCAGAAGAGGTATGATGGTTGTGTTTATGCTTATATTTCTGGATAAATAAGTCATTTCTCAACAAGCTTGTAACGTTTCATTCCAGACTTCATGTTCTGAGAGCTGCTTGCAGAAGTATCTGAAGATGACGCAGAGGATCTCCATGCGCTTTCAGGAATATCACATCCAGCAGAATGAAGCGTTGGCTGCTAAAGCCGGTTTATTAGGACAGCCACGATAGTCATCTGCTGCTGGACTGAACTCCAGACCGTTACGCCAGGCTCTCTCTAGTCCAGCATGGAGCAGGGCCTCTCCAAACCTGAGCTGAAGGGCAGAGGAAGCAGGCACTGGGAATATTGTGAGAAATCGTCTCATGAATCGTCTGCCTGCTCTGCTCGGATAACTGGATCGTTGGGAATTTCGGTTTGCTAAAGGACAGACACTCTCGTTTTGACCATCATGCTGGTCTTCCGTAAAACATGAAAGATTGTTTTTATGTTAGCGTGCTACTAAATAAAATGATAGTCAACTCTAATATTCAGTCTTGTTTATGTATAATTTAGTTGTATGGAGTAGTTCACCTAAAAAAGAAAATTACTGATAATTCACCCTCGCATCATATAAGATGTAGTTGACCACCAATGGATCCTCTGAAGTGAATGGGTGCCGCGGTATAAACAGCTGATTAAAAACTTTACAAGTAATCCACAGAAGCAATGGTACATAATTGTGGATCACGGGATATTAACTGAGGGACTGGAGTCATGTGGTGTTTTTAATCTTCTTAATGCTACACCAAATCTTTTCTAATGATCTAAATTTTGGGATGATCTAATTAAACTATTCTTTTAACTAGGATAAGTAGCATTTTTTAAGACATTTGTTATTTGTAGTTATTTTAAGGTATTTAAAAAATATATTTTTTATTACAATGTGTCCAAAACAAATTTTTTACACACAAAAAGATTACATCTTGTCAAAACATTTTACAAAAATTAAGATATACGAATTTATTTGGTCAAAATCCCATGTTATAAGAGATGAAGAGCTGTTCAGGCTATTTAATACAGTATTGGCTGATGAGACAGCAACTCTGAACTAAAATGCAAAATGTTTCTCTTAACCGTTCCCACGGTGGGGAGTTTGCATATGCGTGATGAAATCTCAGAAAACATGGCCATAAATCATAATTAAGTCCAAAATAAAGTTTTCTTAAAAACTTTTCTTAAAAAAAAAAAAAAAGACCATTTTTAGTAGCATTTTTACTGAAATTAAAATAAAACTTGAGTAAGCTGAACAATAAATGTTAAGTATTTCCAAATTGTGGTAGTATTTATACCTCCTTAGCCACGTTCCTTAAATCTTACCGTAAAAATAGTATTAATATATTCAGTGCTTATATGTTTTCGTGAGTTTTCACCCAGTTCATAAAGAATGAAACCAGTTTTTCTGAATATTTCAAAACTTTATTAGAAATGAGAAGACCTCTTCTTATTTTACATAAAGATACAATGGCTTTGCTCAGGAACCTAATGCCTTCATTTCTTCATCCAGGAATCTGTAAATAAACCGAAGTCACAGGGAAGCAAGTTTTCACAATTTCATCGCAGTGAATTAATCGATGCCTACAGCATAAAATGTTCAACATAGTCATATGGGTCATCACTCTAGACAGCTTGGGTTTAGGTTCCTAAATGGTTGAGTATATACAGTCTAAAGATGTGCTAATGCTTCTACCAACTTGACATAAAAAAGGTAAATTAATATACAAAGATGTACGGTTTAAAAAATAATAAATCATTTTTACAGTTTGTGTAAAATGTATTTTTCAAATACATGGTTTCTGAAAGATCTATTTACAAAAGGAACAATCAGTAAGAAACCCCTGGGCTTAACATACTCGTTTGAGAAGCAACTCATTTATTCAATTGGTCAAAATGAAAATGAGAATAAAGGATTAAATTATAAAGTACCAGACAATCTGAAATAAACAAGAGAAAGCAGGTCACCAACTTCTGGTGTTCCATCAGGGGAGCTTCGGGCCCAAATGGAGGAACAAAAGCAGGGGAAGATGCGGTTTACTGCACAGTAGTTACCCAGATTGTGACGTCACATTCAAGGGTTCAAGATGACCTGACAAAATTCTTTCTACCCCACCGACCGAACCGAATGAGGGACGATTGTGATTCTCATCTTGTAAAAAATACAAAAATGCTGTCCATGGACTGAATAAATATATTTAACAAGTTGCAAGATAATACCTTTATTTTACACAAAAATTTCAGCTCTAGAAATCTTTCATTAAATAACTTCACGGCTGTGATATATACTTTTTGAAATTTTCCATACTAAAATAAAAACTCTGCAATTACATATAAAAAGACAAAATACACTTGCAAAGGAAATTAGTCCACTGAAAACAGTTTTATCTCGTGTTCCACTGTAAACATGTTCTGTAGTCTTTTGTTTTTTTTTTCGTTTTCATTTTCTTAAAAAAAGAGACAACAAAAATAGGTTTTGCATAATTCTCTGTGCTCGCATACTAAGATAGAAGTGGAAGACGCCAGCTGCGGTTTTCAGTAAACTACATTCCCGTTTGCAATTGACTTTGTCCTACTTTTCCAAAATAGGGCACTCTGCTGTAACACATGTACTTTGGCAGTTCTGATGGAACAAGCGCACTACAATTGACCTTTCTTTGAATAACCATGTCCAGCTGGTTAAGGTGACCATTACCTAGGGATCTGAGACGATGTTCTGATAGAGGAACGTACAACTGATTGACTAGTGCATCCAAATTCAGTCCCTGCTGCGCAGAAGCAGTAAGAGGAGGTTTCTGTTTAGCGTTTGTAGAGAGCGAAGTGAAAAGTGCCGTCGTATTCATTCTGGATGGAGCAATCGTAAGCTTTGATTTCATAGATTACATTCAACCCTCACGTGGAGTCTGTTCCCTGGTGCGACAGCGAGCGAGAGGAGGCAGGATCAGTTTACAAAGTGCAGAAGGTGGGAGTGGCCAATAGGGATCCGAGGAGGCGGTGGGCAGTCGAGTGCTACTGGCTGCTTGCTCTGGCCCGTCAGTATGCCGGTGTGTCTCCGTGGAGGCAGCAGGATGCTGAGAAGGCAAAAGCGGCGCGGGGCCGGAGGCCGGGGGCGGGACATCACCTACACTCGACGGCCACAGTGTTCTGCGTAGGGGAAGCTGAAGATGGGCTCATGCCTGTGTCCGACGAGCCCGACGATGTGGACGCTGTGGTGTGGGACACTGTTGATCAGATATTAGAGGTCATGGGAAAAAAACAATATCTATATATAAAATAAATTAATAAATAAAAGACAAAACAAGACCAGACATTAAAAAAAAAACAAAACACTTTACATTTATGATCATTCAGTACAAATTATTTTAGCCTGATGAACAGAATACACACAAACAACAATAATAGCTATTATCATTATTATTATTATTTATCATGACCCATTATTGTCCTCATTAAACTACTACTACTAATAAGAGTTTTAAGTGAATTAATTCACAAATACACAAAATTAATGAATTACTACTATATTTTATTGTGTTAAAGATTAATGCATATTATTATTATTATTATGCTGCATTAATCTATAACACATTGTTATTATCATTTAATAATTCTATAAATAACAATAGTTGCATAAATTCACAAAAATAAATGACTACTACTTATTTTCATTATAATATGTTAATATATATTATTTATTATATATTGTTACATAGTAGTAATTAAATACATTTTAGTAGTAGTAGTAGGAGGAGTGTCAAAGGTTAATCATTTACAAATAAAGAAATGCAAACATTTGTTTTTTTTACAGAATAAACTACTTTTAATGCCATTACTTTATATACACTTACTAAAATAACAATAGCCAAATATTAAATACAAATTTTATATATATATATATAAATAAAATTTGTATTTAATATTTTGCTTCATTGTTGGCTTATATATATATATATATATATATATATATATATTTTGTTTTTTTTTTTTTTATATAAAATATATAATGTTTACATATTTAAAAAATAAATAAATAAAAAATTACCTTCTCTTTCCTTCTTTTTTAACCTTTTCCGCCTCCTGTCGATGGAAGCCACCTCAGACTTGAGTGACATGTAGTACTTTCTGATTTCCTGTAGCTTCTCTTGCAAGAATGAAATGCGCTCAGCACTTGACATGTTGTCCAGCTCAGCTGTGAAAAACAGACGCATGAAACCAGTCAGGAAAGGATGTAAAAGTCTCCAAGAATTCAACTGAGACACTTCAGCTACAGCTGCATGGATCCACTTTAGAAGACATCCAGAGACATCTGGGTACAGTTAACAATTCTCAAAAGCTTTAAAATGAGCCGATGTATTGTATTTTTGTATTTTTTTTAATACAGTCTGGATTTTGAATGTGTCGCATTAACTTTGGTAAAGTTTGGAAACTCACTCAGCTGGCAGGACCACTTATATGTGCGGGGGGAAGGGATGGACTGTTTCTCTTTGTGCTTGTCTTTTTCGACGTCTTTACTGTTGGGAGAAACCAGACCGGGTGATCGAGACAGTTTCTGGCTCTTAGATAGGCTGGAGTGCTTAACTGGGGTTAGCTTAGAGCTGTCCATGGCTGACAGGTCCTCGCTGTCGCTACTGTGACCTGGAGATGTACAGAGAGAGATGTTATCAGGTTTGAGTCCAAGACAAAAATGATCCTTCACACACTGGTCACAGCTTTGAGCACGAGAAGTGAAGCAGAGGTTAATCAGACAGCCAAGAGAAGTGTAACATCACATGACATCAGTGAAGTAAGCGAAACCATTCTCTGGTATCATCATATTCGACTCCAACCTCATATTATTAACATGCTCTATATTTACTAACCTAACCTTTCAGGATAGGAATCATAAAGAAATAAGTTAAATACAACAAAAATAAATGAGACCTCATTATCAGTTTATTGCAAACAACTAACAGAAAAAGTAAACCCTGACTTGGACATCTATTCATAAATGCTTTCAAGGCTTTGAACTTGCATCAAAACACTCACCTGCTCCATTCTTCTCTGTTTTACATACAGCGCTTGAACGTTTCTGGCTGCGTTTTTGCTTCTTGGCTGACGAGCCAGTAGTGCAATCCAATAACCTCTTCTGACCTGAAAAATCAGATTAGGAACAAAAACAAGGAAAACTAAGAACAAAAGTAACCAAGCAGAATCTTGACAGAACATGCAAATTGTGATATTCCTAGATCATATCATCACAACACTTTAACATTGTTAAACGCACTGCAATTCAGTCACTCACAGCTATTTGCATTCCTGTCAAATATTAGAGCCTTTAGCACCATGAGAACTTTTCATAGTACCCAAACTAATTGTGGAACTACACACTTTTTGGCATGTTCGCACCACAGGAACAAGGAATGCTTTTAGCTCCAGGAACTCCGTTTGGAGGAACCAAATTAGCTCCTACTTCTCCTAAGAACTATCACTTACGTAAGTGTACACTGATTTTTCAAACACACATGAAACACCAGCTACCCGGCATTTTAAAAAGCCACGTAAACAGATTTACTCCACAAACACAGAAAACATTGATAGCGGCATGTACCCGTTCTCTGCAGTGTTGTGTTCCTTTCTCAGCTTCAGTGTCAATTGTTATGAAGAATTAAGTTTCTTTGCTCTTGCAATTGCATAAATTGTGCGTTTATATTCAATCTCTGTTATCACAAAACCAGCAACAAAAACGGCTCTTCATTCACCAGTTTGTGACGTTTGTTAATGCAGTGCCAAAAGACATCACTGTCGGCAGCTTCAGAGTTCATGCTGCCGTTGTGAATGCAACCAGAAAACAAGAAAAAAGAAGAAAAAAAAAAAAACTCTAGGAACTAGAACTGGCTAGTTCCAGAACCAAGTACCTAGAACTACACGGTGCGAAAGACCCTATTAAATATGGTGATACCCTGACTAAGTAGTCAAATATACATTTTTCTTCTCAATTCATACGGCTTATTCTTGAAAACCAGGTTTCAAAAGTCAGCTATTGGCATTATCTAAATGAAATGTAACCTACCTCTGTCCTTTCCATCTCGATCCTGCAGCGAGATGCTGGAATTGCTTGAACTTGCACTAGCATCAAAGCTATGAGTTGACTCGTTCTCCCCAAGCCCCTCTTGTGATTCTGCCACACTGTCCACTTCGATGGTGGCATCGCTTTCACTCTTAGTGCTGTGAGATTCATCCGGGCTGGGGGCAGAAGATGGGGAAAACAGACGTGGAGGTCCCACTGCAGCCAGAACATGAGGGAGTTGGTCGGAAGTCTCCAGAGGCTGAGCTTTCTGTTCCTTCATCATTATCAGTAGCTCTTCACCAGAGGGCCTGTCCTTCTCCTCTGGATCGTCAAGGTCCACTTCATGGCAGACCAGCGCTTCGGGGCCGATTTGAGGCATCATTTCCTCATTTGTGGTTGTTGTTGGACCCTCCATTTCTGGGCAAGGAGGTTCCACCCTGAGTTGCACCTCTCTGGTAAGAGCGGGCATTTCAGATTTCATCTCGATATCTTTACAGGGAGATGATAATGTTGGAGAAGGGTGTTCCTCTGGTTTCTGCACCACCTCGGTCTTCTTTTCAGGATCAGGTTTCTTCTCTAGCAGCGGTGTTTTAACTGGAGAAAGCACTTTGGGTTCTTCTTTTCCGTCCAGGCGGATTTTCTTTTCCGGCGTTCTCTGTTCGTTGACTTTGCGTTTCACTGCAATGCTACGCTCTGGCAGGCCAATGTCCTCTGTTGCGGAGTCCGTGTCTGAGCCAGCTGTCTCCACCGGTTTTATTCTCTCTACAGGACTGCTGTGTGGCGTTTCCTGGGATTTCTTCACAGGCCGCGGAGGAGTGGAGGGTTCCTCTGTCTCTGTGTGATTAGCAGTGGCAGGTGTTTGTGTGGGAGTCTCTGATCCTGGTTCTTTCAAACAAGGCTTCTTCGTTCTTGGTTTTGGAGACCCGTCATCAGACTCAACAGTGAGCAGGGATAGGTCTTCCTCAGGTTTGCTCTCGCTCTCCTTGAAGTTGGGCATCTCCTGAGGGCTGCTGGGAAGTTCAGGCTCAGTCTGCGCAGGTTCTGGCATTGTGGGCTCCTCTGGGAGATTTTCAAATGCCTCTTGTTTTGCTGAGGGGGGTGAATCAGTTGTTTCAGGCCATTCCAGCTTCTTCTCAGGAGATTCCTCGCACTCACTATCATCCGAGGAGTTTCCTGAATCTAAAATCATGAAATAATTAAATATAAATATATACACACATACAGAAGTCAATATACATGAAGAGTTAACCATCAGGTATGATGCTTGAAACTAGTGAAGCACAGATGTATTGGACAATGAATTCGGTTTTTTTTGAGTCAACCGTTGGGAAAAAAAAAAAAAAAAAAAAAACAGTAAATGCCTTGTAAAAAAAACTTCTAAAGTGTTTAAACCCTGCAGTTCAGCATGAGCTTGTTTGTTTATATTTGTCATATACATCTAATGTAAAAGAGTGACTTTAGTAAAAAAGTTTTAGCAGGTGATCTTCTATTATTCTATCGATTAAAAGTGATGCGAGCTGCTCTTACCATTAGATCCTCTATCAGAATCATACATCCCAGAAGAAGTTCTCCTCGTTCGTCTACGAGGTGTACCTGTTTAAAGAAAAGAAAAGAAAAGAAAAAGAAAAGTTAAATGTTAAAGCACGAGCTAAGGTCATGAGGTCCCAGGAAATATACAAATATTCTGAAAAACGTGCATATTGAATACACTATTAGATGCTTCAGATTAAAAGCATATGCCAAATATATAAAAACCCAACAAGCCATTAATCTTACTATAGAAACTAGAACGTATATTCATCACATGGCAAAATACAGCGTTCTATTACTTTTGAGATGGAAAGGTGGTTATATTTAACACACAAAATCATGATGTCTTTATGCCATTTGATTTACCAGACCTGAACTTCAGCTGCAAGCTCACACAAGTTATACACACCGCTTTTGACAAGGATAATCTTACCCTCTCCGTTTGGCAGGGCAGAGGCATCTGTGGGCCGTGTGTTCTTGCTGCTGGATCGACCCTCGCTGCTGGGGGTCTTGGACACACTGCGGGAAGTGCTGGGAGGGGTGGACTTGAGTGGAGGACGGCCTCGTCGTATCCCTTGTTTGGCCTGTTTATCCTCCTCTTTCTCCTTGTCTCCATCTTCTTTATTCTGTGGTGAAGGAAAGCACAAAACCATTTTTCCCCAAGGTTCTCCAAAAATAAATCTTGTTTTTGTTTTTAAGACAGATTGCCACTCACCTTTACTTTTTTCTTTTGTTTTCTCTTTGTTCCACCCTTATCGACAGGCCATATTATTCGATCGGCCTTGACCCATTCATCATATCTGTTACAGATTTAAAACAATCTCTTGAAAAACATTGTCATCATTCACAACATGAACAATAAATAACTCTTTCAGTCTTCACGAACCATTCTGATCCATATAAACGAACGTTTAACATGCTGTTTGAGAAGTACGACATCTCATAAATTGGAATCTCTAATGTAACAGGCTAACACTGTGTCGGAACTACATGTGACGTGATGCGCTGACATACAATAAAAGGTATTTTAATCAGTTTTTGAACAACAACATACATACAAACTATACAACAGTAGTGAATTTCAAGCAGAGGTTAATCAGACAGCCAAGAGAAGTGTAACATCACATGACATCAGTGAAGTTAGCGAAACCATTCTCTGGTATCATCATATTTGACCCCATTCCTCTTTTAACAAGCCTTCAATTTTCAGCAGAAATGGGCAGTGCATACATTATTCTATATAATATATAGGCAAAAATCTATCTAATGTTTAATTTACTTTTCATATGAAAGGACTATAACTAAAGGGCAGTCACATCAACACCTCACCTCACATTCCAGCCGTAATAATGCACCAAGTAAAGAATCTCTCCATCATCGGTCTCCGTGTTCTTGATGTTAGCTTCATAGATCTTCTGTGTCTTCCCCTTGCCGTATTTTACTTTGACTTTAGTGCCAGTCAGAGAATGCTCAGGGTCCTCACAGCAGTCACCCTCCTCTCTCTCATCTCTGTCAAACAAACATAAATGAATACATTCTTTATCCACATCAAGACCTTCTCATAAAAAAAAAAAAAAAAAAAAAAAAAATTTACTTTTTTTAATGTACTACTATTCAAAAGTTTGGGATCAGTAAGATTCTTTAAAAGAAATCAATACAGCAAGAAAAGCATAAATTGTGTCAGTAAAGACACTGACAACATAATTTTCAAACACATGCTGTTTTTTGAACTTTCAAAGAATACTCAAAATGTTTAATTTTCCACAAACATTAAGCAGTACAATGGTTTTCATCACTGATAATAAGAAAGGTTACTTGTGCGTGAAATCAGCATATTAGAAGGACCTCAAGGCTCAAATAAATACAACCTTGTTGAGTGTAAAAGACTTCCTTCAAAACAAATATCCAAACCATCTCTGCTCAAAAGCTTCCCCAGCCCAAGCATAGGTTATATAATCTAAACAGCACAAATTAGAACACTGTTCAGAAATTACAACACCACAAGCAAACTAGTGGATGAGCTCCAAATTTACTTAAACAGTAACGCGGTATAACGTGATAAACATCAGCCTGTCATTTGAATAACTTGTTGAAGAGAAGAGGTTTTGCTTCAGTTCCTCAAAGTCTAATGGTAAAGATATCACTATGTCTTGTTTAAATGCAGAGATCATTTAAGAGATCAGACAGCCAAGAGATGTGTAACATCACATGAGATCAGTCATGTATGCGAAACCATTCTCTTGTATCATCATTTCTGATTCTGCTGGAACAGATTCAAATCCAAAATTTAAGCCAAATCACATGCATGACATTCTCTTACCAGGGGCACAAGAGAGCCAGTTAAAATTTCAAATGACACTAGGTACAATATTACCAGACTGTACCATAAATCGGTTCATCAAAACAAAACAGATTGACATACCGGTCCCTGAGTCTGATTCTCTCGCCATCGTCTTCCTCCTCCTCATCATCCTCCTCCTCCTCCTGTTCTTCATCATCAGTATCTTTATCAGACTCCTCAAAGCGACGACTGCGTCGTTTCCCAGGGGTCTCCCCATCAGATTTTTCCTTTTGCTCCTCTCCACTGTTTTCTCCTTCACATTGTATCTCCTCTTTTTTCTTCTCCTCCTTTGGTTTCTCCGGTTTCACAGGCTCTTTCACCTCTACTTTCACAGGGGTCACCGTACACCGCCGCCGACCCTGAGAAGCAACACATACAACCAAGATATTTCAGCTAGGAAAGAAAAAAATATAAATGTGAATTTCCTAAACAGTCACATGTTCTATGAAGAGAAGGTTTATGATAACCTGTAATCCACTGAAAGACAATTCTTCAGCAGCTTTGTCTAATCGTGCAGCCCTATTTATTTTAATTTACATTTAGCACTGTAAAGCTTGTTTAAGAGTCATGGTCATCATCCATGTTCATTTTATGGAACAAGCAGCACTCAAAGGACATGTGAATGAGGTTTTACTTTTGGATGAACTGTTGTTTTAAACACAGAATGTTTTGCGGTTTAAAAAAACAAAACCTCAAAATAACAGACATGCCCTTAAAATCAATTTAAAGGAAAAAATGCTTATCAGACAGCCAAGAGAAGTGTATCATCACATGACATCAGGTCATGAAAGCGAAACCATTCTCTAGTATCATCATGTGCATTTCTCATTTAAGAACCAATAAATAAATGAAAATAAAACACTTATAATAATGCAGCTGGCAGGTCTTTGAGCATCCTGAGAGTGGCCCAACAGAAAGACAGGCAGACACTCACCCTGGGCGAGCAGATATCTTTGTGCCCCTTTTCACTCTCAGAATCTGACTCATCAGCGTCTGCCGCAGGTTTGTCCTCGCTAGTTCCAGGCTCCGCTGTAACCTGCTGCATCATCTCGTCCGTGTCTTCGCTCTCTTTTTTCACAGTCTTAATGCACTGCACTTCTGGCTGGCGCTCTGGCCGGGGCTCATTGTGGTGCACCGTCCTAAACTGAATCTGAGCGGAGCGGCAGTACTCCTCAAATCCGTACAGGTACCTGAGATACAAGTCAAAAGATAAGCAATGTTATATTTTATCACTAACAAGATTATCAAAGGGAGCCATTTTCAAAAGGTTCAAATATGGGCATTCTCCAAATGTTGTATTATTTATGTATTAAGCAGAGGATAACGAGACAGCCAAGAGAATTGAGAAAAAAAATAATAATTCACATGACATCAGACACCATTTTCTGGTATCTTCATATTGGACACCATGCTTGTATAACAAAGCTTCAATTTTCAGAAGAGCTGGGTTTATTTTTTATGTAACTATTGCTTGAGGTATATATTAGAAAGTGTGCAGCTGCATGTCTGAAATGTTTGTGTTACTGCATACCAGCCTGCTAGGCATTTAATGTAAAGTTTATTTACTGTAAACAAGCTTTTTATTATTTTGTTTACACTGAACAAGAAGTCAAAAATCTGTCGAAAGCATGCCACAGATGCGGTCCATAAACATGAAGCTGAACATAACTCAAAATGGTACTTTAACAGTGCAGCAAAAGTCACCTTCCAAAGTGGAAAATTGTCTCCATTTGCCAACGACACAAAAAGAACACTGGATGCTGAGTAAACAAATACAGTCCTGTACAGCAGGAATTGTGAGAGCATGCACTTACTTTCTGTAAGCCGTTTTCACATTGTACGAGGCAGCAGAGTTCAGAACCGGGATGCCAAGATCCATGTAGATCTGTTTCCAAATAGAGCCGCTTTCAATCTAAAAACAAAATAAACCATCTCTTTACACATTTCATTTTGATGACTAAAAGTGCTAATTCTTGCTGCACAGAGCTGGTAGGGTCATGCACATCTGTCTACCGCACCCTGGGATCAGATAGCTTAGAGAAACATGACATCACTTGAACAAGCTCAACCGTTTTCCCCAATTATCACCAGTCCAAACTCCCAAATATAATTACCCTCAATAACATTCACAGAACAGGCATTTGACAAACAAACACTTTTTCATCTCAGTCCAGCTCTGTGAACTTCATAAATTCAATCTGCGGCTACTTTCGCTTCATATTTTTGGCATGGTCTCACTTCCCACTTTGCCGAGTACAATAAACAGATGGTGGGAACGCTAAGAACACTCACATTGTCACAGCCTCCGTGAATATGCACCAGTCGGAAGAGCTTGAAGAGGTTGAGATCCTTGTAGCCAAGCACTGGAGGCTTGTTAATTGGCGTCCCTGGAAGGAAAGCAAAGGTGCAGAGAAGCGTTAAACCGAAAATGTGCCCTGCAGAACTAGTCATGAGATTCTTCTACTGAGGGGAAAAAAGTAAAAAAAAAAAAAAAGTTACTTTTAAGACCACACACACACACACACAAAGACTATAAGAGACATACACTACGATATATGCCCCAGGAAGATTGTTAATCCCCATTCATTTTTATTTCCCCCCATAGTGATTATAACTCAACGGGTGATGTGCAGGCATTACCTCTGTCCTCCATGAACTTGTAAAGCTGCTGTAGAAAGTGGTCCCTTTCTTCTGGGTCTGGCTCATCATCAGGCTGTTTAAGAGAAAAGAAGCACAACATCTGAATTTGAAGTTTGGCAACAGTGGAAATATCTATTACCATCTTTTTAAGTAGTTTTCTCAGTGCATATGTAATGGATAACTGATTTATCAATTACTTTGATTCTCTCGGTGACAGTTTTGCATCAAAACTGATCTTGAAACTAATCTTAACCTAATTGGTCCCACTTTACTCATCACATTAAAATAATTTGTAAAAATTCAGTTTTGGTGTGCATCTTTAATTACATATTTGTCACTAGAACAACCAGTCAGTAATTACACTAATATAAGTTTTGCAGCAGTTGACACGTGTTGGACGTGACTAAAATTTCATGAGTCAGATTAATTTACAAACTCCTACAGAGTCATAAGTGTTTTTGATTCATCAAATAGAACCAGTAAATAACTATCCATTTCTAAATGGGATATCAGTAATCATACCATGTTTGTGGTTGCATACAAGCATACATAAAATAGCAGTGATGGAAACGACATTTTAAAGTATTTTAGTTCAGACATCTTCCACATAAAAAAATAATTTAAAAAAAAGGACAATCAAGAGATAGATCGGTCAAGCAAACATTAAATATTAAAACAACAAGTATATGGGGGTGTCACTGCCTGAGGGCTTGTTCTGCAACACATCTTAAACACTACTTTAAACCTTACATATCCTAATTTCTCTCTTTAGCATTAAAGTGAGGCATCTCTGTTGCACAGGAAAGAGAACTCAGCAAAAGTGCTTTGCTGAGTTAAACATCATTTAGGCTGTATTTTTAATGATCGGATACATCCACAACACAAAGCAAAATGCTCTGAAACTATTAAATGCACTCATTTTCAAACCAGTCAGATCAAACAGGGCTTTAAGACCGATTAGAAAGCAACACACCAACTACACATTTTTAAAATTAGCTAGTTTCACACATCCAAAGTTTAAACGGACTCCTATTGCTAGCTTTCTCAAGACATAACTGAAAAAGTAAAAGCAACCCATCTTTTCAAACAAATGTTTCAACTTATCTTTTTCACATGCTGGCCTTATAATTGTGCAACATGCCCGACCTTCTCCAGCGAGGAGAGAAGACTCTTTGAGATGAGCTCAGCCCCGCCTACCATCAGAACTGGCACACCTCCACTGGGCCAATCCCGCAGCCTTTTCACAACCAAAGGAACGAGCAGTTGCCATGGGAACGTGTCGGAAAACCAAGCGAATGGCCATTTGTCCAAACTCGGGGAGCAGGAAGAATGAGACATTGTTGTCCAGAGCCTGGGGGCTTTCCCACATGCTGAGACCATTCAGTGGGCTTAATCAAGGTGTACGAGAACATGAGATGTAAAGGGCTGCAGGAATGTCTTCACAATTCAACATAAACACCAACACTGGAAGTCTCTCAATCGGGACTGGACGCAAATAGCCTCGTATTACTTAAGTATGCCTGGTGCCCAGCTCTGTCGACCCCTTTAATCAGAGCAATCAATGCTAAACTACATGCCAATCATTGAGACTAAGAAACAAGGGTTCAAGCAAGAGCATAAACTAAAACACTGAGTAATAACTCTTTGAAGGACAAGACCACAATTTTCCAACACCACTAACTTCTGAATACGTCATCAGCCAGCACACCACATCTTTTCAACACTTGACAAGTTTAACTTTTGGAAGGCAACCCCATTTCAAAGTAAAGAAATAAAAATGAGTCTTACTTCCTCTGGATCTGGCTCCTTCTCCTCCTCTTCACCCTCTTTTCCTTCACCATCCTCATCATCGTCTTCTTCATCATCACTGCTAGAGGATTCAAGAATCTCACTCAAGTCTACTTTCCAGTTGTCAGGGACTTGTCTGGACTCTAAAAAGCGCTGTGCTGCTTCACACCCTGGCAAGAGAGAAAAGAAAGCATTTTAAAAAAAACAAAAAAAAAACCTGGAAGTATTAAGTCAGTGACGGGTCAGCTGATCTTGGGTCTCATACCTTTCCTGCTTGAGCACTCAGGTTTGGAGAGGGAGCTAATGTTTACTTCCTGAACGTCTTTGCGTGTCACTGTGTGACTGCAGAACACAAACAGTGATAAATCCGAGAGAGCACAACAACATGAAAATACTTTCATTTCTTCTTATTAAACAAAACAATTCAAACTACTAATACATTCTATTCGCTCCTCTTGTATAACTTCAAATGCAAAGTATCAACATTAAAAATGAGCAAAGATAACAGACATAGAATAAAGGAAACAAAATATCAATTTCACCACATGGGGTCATAAAAGTCAAAGACACTTTTCACTCACAATTTGGAATCTGCAAATGATCGCACTAAACATTGGTCCTTTTTGACAGTTAGGTCATCATTGCAGCTTGGAGAGATCACCTATAAAGAAGGAAATATTTAATGAAATAGTTACCATAATCAATTAATTACTTATTTAGAACTGAAAGTATTGAGTCTTCATTGACACAATGTAAGAAACAACCATATACAATGCTTTTTTCAATTCATTTCAATTAATAACCTTTGCAAACACCAAAACAACAAACTGCAGCAGGTGTTCTCCAACAGAAACAACACAAAATACCCAGAAAGACTCTGTCTATATTCCTTTTAGCCACTTACATATTATCAGTGAACAACTTTCAGTCTGTTCCCCAAACCAAGCATTTGCATGACTTAAGAGAACTACTCTCTCAGCCATAGAGACTATTTTCATGCTGATTTGTCGGTCCTAAAACCTGTCACTACAAACTGTTGTTGTATGAAAAAATCTGTGAAGATTTAGCTAAATATTATCTTCTTGTGTTCCAAAAAAAAAAAAAAAGCTTGAACATCATGAAAGCTAGTAAATAAATGTATTATATTTTAATTGAATCAAGGACTCACCAGGACATAGTGCCAGGAATCGCTATCAGAGCCACTCTGAACGCACGCAACTTTCCCCAAAAGATCATCATTAAGCCTCCTCCGGTCATCGTCGTCATCTTCACTTGATGAAGACTCCTTTTCATCTTCTGCACTGCATTGCATCAAACAGAGCACTAACCTTTGAAACATGCTCACTTTCACATTAAAACACTCAGAAAAGCGAAACTGCATTTTGCATATAGGAAAACAAATAGTAGAAACTGAACAACATAGCCAAAATAATGCTTGTTTCAGCTCAGGATCCAACAGGGAATCAGGATGTTGTTCTTTCATTTTAAGAATGTTATTTGTTATTTAAACTGACCTAAGAGATAGAATTTGTGAGCACAACAGCAAAACTGCAGCATACTATAACACACTCAGTATAAACTACACTATTGCACTTATCAGAGGTCTTTTACACATCGAAATTGTAAAGCTACATTAGCACCAGTCTAAAGGAAAGTGGGAAAATTTTCATGCAAAACAGTTTGAACTCTGACTCAAGTTTGAATTGTTTTGGGTGCAAAAACCTCACGATGAGGACTATGAGGAATAAGGCGCATTTAACAAAGAATAATATTCATTACACATTTGCTGCATAAAGATAGACCGCACAAGGAAAGGACCATAAATACTCACACTGCCTGAGAAGACCTTCTACCTCGATTTGTCTTCTTTCCAATGACTGGAGTGCCAAAGTGCTCTGGGTTTGTCAGGGGCAGTTGGTCCAAAGTCTGTTATAGAGAGAAAAGGGCAGAGAATTATTATTGGGGGGGGGGGGGGGGGGGAAGCA
>JAUMHI010000061.1:2692268-2705540 GCA_032359435.1 Enteromius unitaeniatus
TGCCCCCCTGAATACGCGAATGAGGCGGCGAAGGGGTGGAGGCGGGATGCGTAACGATATATGGAAGGAAAGAAAGTGAGCTTATTTAAGGTGAAGGTATATGGATTTGATTGGACGGGGATGGAATTAGGTTGATTGTTGATTGAAATGTGGTGCTGTCTGCGGCTAATCATGCGTACACGCTCCTCTCGAAACTTGTTTATTAACATCACTTAGTACAAAATAACTTATAAAGCATTGTATAAATACAACATTTGGATATGCATGCAATTTTTCCCCTCTGAAAGCAGCAACTGGGCCATTTATTATTTTTATTTTTTATTTGTTCAGGCACAATCATGGGGCACAAGAGGAATATGCACTTAAATGTTTCCCTTGTGAGCATTCAGTAGAGTCTCAAAACCATTTTGAATCACGTGTGAATACAGGCTGTTTATAGATAGAAATAAATAGGAATTTCTTAAGGAATGTTCAGGTGGTGTTTGGAAATCGACGCTTTGATCTGGCTTCATTTAAGTGGCTGAGTGGGTGAATGTTCCTTGATTCAATTTAAAAAATCAAGTCTTTAAAATCCCATGTAGATTTAGAGGAATGCTTTGCAAATGTGTCCTTTCACTAAACTTGGGTCTTGAAACAAAGGCGCTTTTGTATGAGAATGAATCAGGTCATGAGTTTGACCTGTGTATGATCACGTAAGAGGTGTGGGATTCATCTGACAGTGAGAAGAATTTTTGTTTTTTTAAGCAGTGTGTATACAGTAGATGTTTGTAAATATGTTTTAATACGGAAATGACACCTAATGCGTTATGGGATTTCTTTTGAGAAAGAGATATGGTATCTGCTTCAGGCAGTTGTGCATAATTTTTAAGTCTGTTTCTCAATGAGACCCTCCACAAATGCAAACATCTGCAGAATTTGTTTACATACTTTTGCATCTGCTTAGAATGCAGAGATTCGAGGTAAAGCCTTGCTATAACTGCTTATTTTAATTAGGGAAACCATAAAGGAATGAAAAAATAAGTCAAAGTGTCAAACCATATGACATTTCCAGTGATTACATTTATACCAAAAACATATTTTGATCAGAGGTTGTTTTGTACAGAAAAATAAACACATATTTATTGTCATGCATAGCCTCACTAACTCACTTATTCTTCATCTCGGCCAAGTGTGGTTTTACTCTTTATTTTATTTCAACCTGGAGGGGATATTTTGAAAGCCTTTATGGTGGTTTAAATGAACAATAGTCTTTTATATTCAATCCACAGACAGGTGGATTGTGTTAGTGCATGTGTTTTTGAGAGAGAATGAGAAATCCAGAACAGCTTGATTTTAATCTGGCTATCAGACAAAAAACTACTTTGAAATGTTGACATTATAAATTATTTATTTCAAAGCATTTGAAAGTGTTAAAGCAATAAGCCATTACATAATATAGAAAATGTGGTCTCAGGTTTGTCTGCATTTGACAACGTCCTTGAATGTGACTTGTTGAGTCAGAATCTATCCGTCTATAATAACACAGATTCAAGTGCTTTGAAAGGAAGTTTGCTGTAATTGAACAGAGGCACATCTAAGAAATCCAAAAAATACTTTAAACAAGAGAGAGCGAGAGAGAGAGAGAAAAAATCTGTCATTATTTACTAACTGGGTTTGACATTATGATATTTCACTAAGAGATGCTCGAGAATAATAGATGCTTGATGTTATGTTACTGACGTCAAACCTGCTCCGTAAAGCCATATTTGATTTGCAAGCTGCTATCAAGTTATGTTAGCAGTGAAAATAACATTCTAAATTATGTTATGCTTTTATTATTTTAAGATTTGTATTGTTTTGAGCCTGCTGTTATATGGACAATATAATCAGTTAAGTATAAGTTATATACTTATAATATATAATATAATTATTGATTATAATACAATATAATCAATAAGTTTCTTTCAAAATATTTATTTTGTGGCATATATGTGACCCTGGACCACAAAAACAGTCACTTTGTAGAGTAGCAATAGCCAAAAATATTGTGTGTGTCAAAATGATTGAATTTTCTTTTTTTGCCCAAAATCCTTAGAATAGTACGTAAAGCTTATGTTCCATGAAGATATTAAGTCAATTTCTTACCGAAAATATATTAAAACTTCATAAGATGTTTTTTGTTGTTTCATTTGCATTTATATTTACTTATTTTTCTATTATTGTTATTTAATAAATACCATTCAAATAATGACAGGATTTTCTTTCTGGGGTGAACTATAGCTTAAAAGGCTAGCATTTTGGCTGAGAATTTGGCCTTGAATGAGTGTTTGATTTGGTCTCACAAGATTCTCATGGTCAGAGTTTTGGTGGGTCTAATCTTGATTGTGGCAGTTGTTAAACAGCACAGTGGAACAAGGAAGTCATTTAGGTTGTAGATGGGGCACACCCTTCACCTCACTCTAATCACATCTTCCTTTAGACACATGTCTTTTAGCTCTCCCTTGTTCTGTCTGTCCTTCTCCTCTTTGAGCTGAGCTCTGTATCTCTCTCTCCATCTCAATGAGTCTTTTGTGACTCATCTGCTTTTTGCCTCTGTTTACTTTGGCTAAGATGCTTTTTTTATTGTCTGTTTCTCCCCTCTTCTCGTTCTCTTTCATTGCCCAAGAGGCTGGTTTTTGTGCACAGGAAGCCGTTAAGCTTGCGTTGGAGAGTCACTCCGATAGTGACAATTACCCTGGATGCAGGACCTTGTTATAAAAACAGTTTGTGTGCCACACACAGAGCTCTGACATTCCATGTGGACTTTGTCTTATCCCTTGTAAAATCTCCTCAAGGAGTGCTCTTTTCTAAAACCCACATCCCTTTCTTTGGAGAAGGAATGTGGCTCCCACCCAATGGACACTTCCAGCTTGTGTCCATGTTTACATCACAGGCCCATTTAAAGGCATGACGAGGCAACTTCAGTCTTGAGTATGTTTTCATATAAACTGTTGAATCTATGTTTATTATTTCGAGAAATAGTCCATTGTAAAACTGGTTCCTTGGCTGGAGTTTATATGGGCAGAGAGCATTTGTAATGCGTAGGGGTTCTCCTTTGCTCTGTCAAGAGTTATTAAATTGATTCATTTAGAGAGTCTCTCTACTGCACATAATAGACTATACACAAACTGAATACAAATATACCCTATTTTACTTTCATCGGGTCAAGCTAGCTGGCTACTTGCCTACTCCTTCATGTCACAATCAATGTAAATCTTGCCAAAATAAGAACAGGGGAATTGCGTGAGTCATCGCTGACAACAATATGTGTCTTGCTTTACTGGTGCCGTGTTTGCCACAGCCATTCAGAATTGAATTGAGTATGTGTTAAATGGCAATTAAATTCCAAAATTATGAATTAGGTTTAAATTGAAGTAGCAAATGAGCCCTTTGAATATCTGTAAGAATTAAATAAAATGTCAAAGAAATTTATATACAAAAATAAATGTATGGATAGATGGACAAATAGAGAGAGACTGATAGATAGACAGAAGAATAGATGAGGAATAGAAAGACAATGGATGAATGGATGGATGGATAGATGAATGGATGGACAGATAGAAAGATGGGGGGTGAATGGATGGATAGATGAACAGAAAGACGGATGGATGAATGGCAGATAGACAGATTGATTGTTGGATGGATGGATGGATGGACAAATATAAATATTGATTCATAGACAGATGGGCAGATATATAGATAGATTCATTTATGGATAGATGGATGAATACAAAGATAGATGGATTGATGGGTAGATGAGTGTAGGTACGAACAGAAAGACAGGTGGATGAACGGACAGAAAGACGAATGGATAGACAAATAAAAAGATGGATGGATGGAAGGGTCTTAGATGCAAAAAAAGAATGGATGGAAGGATAGTTGAATGGATTAGCAAATATGTGGATAAATGGTTGAATGAATTGACGAAGACAAGTTGAAAGATGAATGGATGGCAAATAGATTGAATGTTGGATAGATGGACAAATAGAAAGATGCATTATTGGATTGATGGGCAAATATATAGATTGATTTATGGATAGAAGGATGAATAGACAAATGGAAAGTTAAGATAGATAAATAGATCCTTCAAGCTCCAAGCTGTGTGTGGCCTATTCACACTAACTACTGTACTGTACTTTTTATATGTGTCACCCCCTTAATCATATGCTGTGGTTCTATCAGCCCATCTTCAGTGTGTTATTCCTAACCAGGACCGTTTTCCATCCCATCTGAATTGAGAAGTGAATGTGAACTGTCACATATAGATATAGAAAGCGCTTCAGGGATGGTGAAGAATAGTTAACATATCCAGGAGAGGACTATCCAGGCAGTGCAGTGTGTTCCAGCTTTAATTATGATGAACGAGGAAGTCTGTTCTTGTGGGTGTGAAAGGGGCCGCTGGGGAACTGGGTGGAAGGAAACCTCCACTCAGGGGCTTCTTTTAGATCTTTTCGTTCCTCTCTTGGGTATTTCTGCTGCATCAGGAAATTTCCATTCTAAGAAATGTTCTTTACCTTCCTCATCCATCACACCTGCACTTGGCCGGTCTCATGTAAACCTGGAGCTGGTGCAGTCACATGGGGGTGGGGCGGCCTGCTGCTGAAACACATGAAATGAGACATCCATAAAATTACAAGCCATGGATATTGATTTCACACACATGCAGAGGGACGTATTTGGTAATTCGTCATCTATGGTGAAGTTGCTATAATTGTGCTCACGGCATTCTAATATGCTTGAATAAATCACTAGAGTGATATTTTCTGCAATATTCCTCACTTTAGTATTTGCAATTTTATTACATACCAAGACATATTATATCACGTTTATCTTCTTTAAACTTAAAGTTCCTGAAATACATGATCCTTTCTTGAAAATCTGTTAAAGACTTGATTAGCATTAGACATTTCTTGCATGCATACTATCTTTTTATTTTTTTTTCAATACATCGTTTAATTTCTAATTAAATAATTAAAAAAATAATAATAATTAGCATGGATTGTTCCCAAAAAAATCTATTTATATTTGGGTTTTTTTATACGGTTTTAAAACGTACCCTTTTATTTATTTATTTATTTCAAAATATGTCAAAGTGTAAACATGCATCTTTCGTTCATATAAAAATGCTGTCTTAAAGTGCATTATTTGTAACTGGAGAACTTTGAAGACCTACAATGTAGCCGGCTATCTGTCGATCTTTGAATAACCTTTATCTGACTGATATCAGAAATGCTAAGACTTTTAATTTAGCTTTGCAAAGCCATATGGACCAGCAAAGCAGTATGAAGGTCAAAGTCAATGTCAAACAGTTGAACGTGGATGGATAGATGGATGAGGGCATTACATTTGGGCAAACAAAGGGCTGCTATCAGACAGAGGAGAGAGAGAAGAAGTAAATGAGGGAGGAGAATGGATGGAGAGATAAAGGGAGGATGGGCAGAGAGGTGCAATCTGTGCTGTTGGCACTGCTGGTATTTAATGCTCCTACTTCTCATTCCTGCACAACAGATGGCAAATCAGCCGTCGGTTCCCAGATGATCTGACTGGCTGTGAGCAGGGCTGAGTCGTTTCAATGCCGCCATGAGGATAGAATTACCTCATGGAAAACATTCATTGAAGATTCAGAAGTATTTTTATAAAGTCCATATTGTACACTTTACTCTGAGAATTAAAACTCTTTTGCTACTGTAACTTTAAAGGAATAGTTCACCCAAAAAACTGTTAAAATGTACTCACCCTCAGGCAATCCAAGATGTAGTTTAGAGAAATGTAGCACAAAAAGATCCTCTGGGTGCCGTCAGAGTAAGAGTCTGTAAAAACAGATCCACAAGTAATCCACACCACTCGAGCAAATCGATGAATGTCTTGTGAAGTAAAAAAGCTGTGTTTGTAAGTAACAAATTCTTCATAAAGATGCCTTTAAATATAAACATTTAATTCCGGCTATCTTTGGACTCATTCTGACGGCACCCATTCACTGCAAAGGATCCATGGTTGAGCAAGCGATCTAATGATTTTTTCAAATCTTCCAAATCTTGGTTGGCTTGAAGGTGAATACATTTTCAGCACATTTTCAGCATTGCTTCTTTAAGATTTGTAAATTATCTGTCGTGATTGACTGTTTGTGAATACTTAATAAGCTTATATATGTTAATTTGCTCATGATCCTGGCTTCGAAATTTTTGCAGCTTAGTTTCCATAATTGTTCTGGCTTGGCTTGGGGAGGGAGATTTGCATGATCAGAATTAGATAATGACTATTATGTCATAAGATCACCGTTTGACAAGTGTGTACCGAATGAGCAGGATTTAGCTTTGTGTACTAGCTTAATCCATTAATTAATACAGGATAAAAGCTTTTTAATATTTCTCATATTCCCTTTGTACTAAGCCTTCTAGACTGACCCGTTCTTCAGTATGTCGGATAATATTGTTTATGATGACCACTGTTATATAAATCTATAGTACTGATTTTCTGTTGGCATAGGATCAATATCATGTTCATTATTAGCTGCACATTATCAGGTTTATTAATGGTTTGTGGTTATTCCCGTGTCGTTTCATTCCATACGGTTTTCTCCAACAGCTACTGCAGTTGTCAAATGCAAACACACCTACTGTAAATACAGTGCTCGGTCACATGGATGCGTGCCCAGACCAATGCAGCGTTAAAGAACTGTAGAGCATGTAGACGCTGCTAAATATACCTGTCAGTCATGTGCTATCACAGAGTATTTTAAGACGGCTGTGCGTTTTGCCACCATACCTGCAGCCAGACTGAAATAACACTTGCGAGGCTGTGAAGACACCATGAGCCTTTGGCTGTGAACAGCTTAGTTTAGACTCTCGTTCTCTGAGGTGTGAAAGTCACTCTTGGTACTGCTTGGCCTCTTTGAAGATAGTGTCTGTAATTTGATAAAAGAGACCATGCAGAAAATGTTTTATTTTATTTCACATAAAGCAGATTATAAGAGAAATCATAACTGTGTGTTTCTTTAACTTTCGCCACTTTACCCAGTGGTTTATTTATCTTACGGATTTAATACTTCATTTTTATTTTATTTTATTTTTTATTATTTTTTAGAAATAATACTTTTATTTTATTTATATTTATATATAAAATACATATTGTTTTATATATAAAATATTCATTATCATTTTTATAAATATTACTTTAATTCTTAAAAAAGCGTTACAATAACTTCATTTTTGACATCCATCATTACATTAAGTTATTATGCATCCACTTTAATAATTAATTATGTAATTTATAATAAATACAGCTTTATTATGTCTATAATAGTATTTTAAAGCACAGTGTCTTCCATTGATTATGAAGATAATGTAATTTTATTTACTTAAAAAAGATTAATAACGCTAAAAATTTAATTTCTATCACACAATGACATTAAACAATATATGGGACCAGAAAACCAGTCATAAGTGTTTTTCGAAATTTAGATTGTATTTTTGACTATTGCTACAAATATACTCCAGCCACTTAAGACAGGTTTTATGGTGAAAGGTCACATATTTGGTGGAAATTTAGTTGAAATGTGTAAAAAAAAATATGTAAAATACATAAAAATTTTGTATGTATGTCCAATGCTGGACATTTTTAGTGTCAAATGCACAGATCTGTATTCTCTCACTGTCTATCCAAGCTTATCTGGTTGAGATTTTCCTACATTTGTAAAGCATTCTGGGAAAACACACAGAGAGCTGCTGGTTCACTGTACAGCAGAGCTCATCCTCCTCAGGGACTCGTGTGTCCTTATTTGGGGTGAAACGACAGACCCAGGCCCACTGCAACAGCAGTGCCCTCACCATCTATTTAGAGCTGGGGCAGGGGAGGGTGTCCGGATTATTTCCAAATCTCCCTGAGTGGGTCTGGCTGAATGCTTGTTTAAGAAAGCCAGCCGTGCTGTGGGCCCTTCACAGTGCAATTATCAGGACTGTTTCTCATGACTCACGTCTAAGCTGAGTTGTTTATCTGAAGGCCTGGCAGAATCTGTGCTAAACTTATTCACTGCCACTACGTGACTCAGGACACTTTCCAGAGACACTCCTGTAGTTCAGACACAAATAGAATGAGTTTTCATCCCATTTCCCAAGCATATCTGGAAAATAAGTGCCATGGGGGACATAAAAGACTGAGAGCATTACCTGAGCCATATTGCATTTGTTTATCTGTAAATAGAGCAGTTTGCTCTCATTTAGTCACCCGTTTTGCAGACTGTTTTTAATACCCGTTTACTTGGATACAGATTTCTCAGATGGTGTCAGAGGGCAACCGGGAAGGCCTAAATGAAGCCGCGCTCAACCGCTACAATGCAGACCGTCCCAGCGCATACAGCAGCCCTGCTCCAGCTCCTGCCCCGGTCACCACAGCGCCCTCCAGTGGCACCTCCGCTGCCGCATCCTTCTTTGCCAGGTAAGACTCTGGGTTTGATGTCACATGATCTCAGCGGGCTGCTGTTTGTTACAATTCTCTTCTACACTTTTAAAAGCAAAGGTTGTTTTTTTGGCACCTAAGGTTCCATAAATTACCTCCTTTTCACATCCATAGAACCTTTCAGTGTCACAAAAGGTTTTTTATAGCGGACAACATTTTTAAAATTTTCGTCACACAAAGAAAAAATGGCCCTTTTAAGAATGTTTCACAGAAAGGTTCTTTAGGGAGCTAAAAATTATTCTTTTCGAAAACCTCTAGTGTGTTGAATACTATGTGGATGTTAGCATTGTCATGTGACTTACAGTGTTATGTTGCTGTTATGACGTCATCAGATGCCAATTGGATGCATACTTTAGAATTTCAGCTAAAGTAGTACTTGGTAATGTAAGGCCAATGTGCCTCTACCTACATTTAGGCATCACTACAAAAACATACCTATATATATGCAGTTTCCAGCTGAAATGAACATTAAAACATCAACAACTTTTATTTCTTTTTTATCACATGAATTCTGAATAGAGTGGCATATTATCAATTATAAAGTTTTTTTTTTTGCACAATACTGTGTTATGACTTCAAAATGCTTTTAGCATAGTGCATGATTTGTAAGCTAATAGATTTGCATGGCGTTTGCGAGGCAGATTTGTATGGCTTTTATATATAAACTTGCTTGATAGCGTACCTGGTACAGCTCTTGATGCTCAACACTTGTATCAATCCTATAAATCATGAGTCACAATATAAGTTAAAATTCCATTGTTTCTTAAGCAAATGCATTTTAGGTCATGTTTGCTGTTGTTAACACTATCTGTGGGTTTAGTTTAGGTAGTACGTTATTTTGAAATGCAAAACAGTATAAACATTTTAGTGACAATTACTAGACATTTATAATAAAATGTTGCAAGATTTATCTGTTTTCAGTAAAATTTAACTTGTTTTTAGCACCACTTATTTTTCACATTTCACTTTGAAAAAGTCACAAAATCTGAAATAAATAAATAAAATACAGTATCATCTTGTAGAAATTTTGCCACAGACACATTTTTTCCAACGAGTCTTGTATTTGAACATTTGAACAATTACTCATCCAATGTATAGTATTTGAAACAGTATAATAAGGAAATACATATAATGTCGCATTGAACAGTTTTGGCAGTTTATGTTAGTTCAAGTCATGTTAGTTCAAATGAAAATCCATTGTAGCATGAATACCATATATATAAAAAGAACAACTGGTCATGTGATGTTATCCAATGAAAAAGCACAATACCAATCTCACACAAGCAGCCAACGGTTTGTATTCATCATATTTAACCGAACAATCTGATCACCAGTGAGATTTATTCTTTTAGCATGCAAGTTTTCAGGAGTCGCTGAATATGATTAAAAAAACACTTGATTAATGTAGACAAGAGATAGATTTATTGAATTTTATTGACTTTAATGAGTCCTTCCTACTAGAGCTGTGAAGTGTTAATAAATGACATCTTCCCTTGAGCAAGCTGCCCTTTTTTAGCGCTTTGCGCCATGATCTGAATATCTGATGAGCTTGAAGGGAATCTGCAGCCAGAATAAAACTCTGTCACTTCACAGTCATGCAAGGGGCATAGAGCGATTTGGGGTCAAACACTGAGAGTGTTTGCATGTCCTCTCGAGTTCGATCCTTCACTCCCACTCATCGTCACAGCTGTCTGTTGTCAACAGGACGTTTCTCACACATGCAAGCATACTTACACAAATGCACAGGCACTGGCAGGTGTTGTCATGTTAATGGTGTCATATGAGATGCTCTGATCACGGGGGGACTTTTTCCCATAGCTGTCTTTCTATATAGAATCATCCAATCTAGTGTGAATCATTTGCTGCTGTGTTTGTGTGCATTGTCTTTTAAAATTATGTCATACTGTACTTTGGAAAGACATCCTCACCTCTGTCAAGTGATTGGTGCTCTGATCTGTGTTGCCCAGTGGGGCCGTGGGAGGGGGCAAGGACATAGATCATGGGCTTTTATCAGAGCTGGAGTCGAGGAGGAGAGTGCTGGAAGATAGCAGGAGACGGATGGCTCATGTGAAACCTCAAAACCTCTCGTTTTCGTGAGAGCCTCTAATAAATCAGGCCTTCTACAGCAGCTGGATTTTATGAATTTATTTGTATCAGAGGGCTACAGCTGTGGTGGCACTGGGATTTTATCTTCCTCTCCTCCATCTTATTATTTGCGCCTACTATGCCAAACGACAGGCCAAGAAACCTCACCTTTCAGTTAAAACTATTCAGGCGTTGTACAGGTTTCATAAAGGCCATTTGAAGACCTTTTTAAGACCATGTAAAGAAAATTTAATGAGCACAATATAATGTAAATGTAAATGTTTAGGGTGCAGTAAATAAGTTTCAACAAATTACTATATTTAACTCATTTGAAGAATATGGAAGTAACTTTTACTGTAATTTCTGATCACATTATAAAAAAAAGAAAATGTTTTGCTAGAAAATTATCAAAATTAAGTTTTTGATTAAAACTAGTAGTTTGGAAACTATCTGAGCCTTAGAATTGTCATAGTAAACTAGATTTTATTAAATGCTGTTTAAGCTTCATCTGAGACAAATTTTGGACTGTGTCTCTTGCTGGAGTTTTTATACAACACAAAAACTGGGTCTGACTCAGGTTGCTATATCTTTTCTAACTGATCTGACTTATCTCATTAAACAGAACAACCAAAATATGGAAAATTCCATAGACTTATGTTGAGGGTGTCAAAACTTTTGTACAATAAGACTTACAGAGTGTTTAAACTGTTTATCACTAGCAAAACTTAATGACTATCCTATTACAACATGCTATATCATAGTAACATACTAAAACATGTTTGCAATGTGCCAATCATGTTAACTAGGTGACCATATGTGCAATTTTTCCCTGGGCCATCCTGCCTCGAGAGCATTTCAAAAACTTAAGGGAACGAAGTCATACCCCTGCTGGTTAGGTATGTTTTGATGCTGGGATGCTGATTTATGCTGATTTAAGCTGGTTTGCTGGTCACAGACTGGCAAAGGACCAGCATAAACCAGCAAAGGACCTGCATAAACCAGCAAAACGACCATCTTAAACAAGCTTAAACCAGCAAAGGACCACAATCTGCATAAACAATGCGCATGTTTGTGTAATCTGCGACTGTTTAGCCTGGAGGAAAGTGTGTTCTTACGCAGTAAATATTCTGGAGAATAGGAGAAGAATAGTTAAGTATATGATGTTAGTTTTGTTTTCTTTGTGCAAAAAAAGTATTCTCGTAGCATTGCAAAACTGAAGTTGAGCCACTGATTTTTACCAGTGTTCTCACTACGTTTCTGGACCTGGGACCTTTCAGTTGTATTGCTGTCTATGGAGGGTCAGATGGCTCTCTGATATCATCAAAAATATCTTAATTTGTGTTTCGAAGATGAACGAAGGTCTTCTTGGTTTGGAACCCTTTAATTTCTCCAACAATGCCTACTGTTGAGTAAACAATGAGTTACGTATTTGTACAGGAAAGCAGAACTTTACCAGGTGGACACCAAGTGAAGCACTGTGATGCAACTCTGAAGAAATACCCAGCCGAAATCCTTTCACACGCTTTCTCAGAGAGCATACCCTCAGTGTGTTTTTAAAAGGAGACTTTAACATGGCTTTGAGGTATCACTAATCTTCCTGTCACAATCTCAAACCTCTGCGCTTTGATTCGTCCTCGGGTGAGGGAAGGCAAAGCTCTTTCGGAAGTGAAGATAGTGTGACATTAGTGCTAACCTCAGCTTCAACTTTAATACAAACATGTCTTTCTTTGATATGTCATTTACTTTCAAATTCAGACATTGCACTAGTTGATATGTTAGAGAAAAGTGAGCTAGAGAGCTAGGTGTGTATAACAACAAAATAATCTCTTTACTTTCTTAAAATATGATTTTTATGGCACACGCTTTAAGTAAAATGCATTGATGCACACATCTTTATGGATTAAGGAAGAATATGAAAGTGATGTACAGTAAGTACTTTGGCATTTAGATTATATTTGTAGATGGAGAACAAGTGTCAGATCTGTGAGATAACCCCTCTAGTGTCCTGATAGTCTGTTTAAATCAGTTAAATTATCTGTTGATGATGGTGGCTGCTGATTGGCTGGCTGTTTTATCCAATTAGCTCACCGACAGGTGCCTGGGAATATGATTAATATCCTGCTCAAACGTTAATGTCATTCCATTTATGTTTAATATTCATGAGAGGATTTTCTGTTGAAAAAAAGTTTTCTCCTCGTTTGTCCGTTGTTTTGTTTTACATCTTTCATAGCCGTCTATCAAATGTGTCAACGGGCAGAAAACATTTACAGTAGAAACCATTTGGCAGCGCCTCTGTTTCTGAGATGTGGTACTTGGTTTTACATGAAGGATAAACAATTATGATTGATGACATTTAGCCTCATCTGTAGAATGAATTGTTATTCTGCTTGTGCACTCTTAATCCCTGTGAGGGATCGTACTGTAGATGTATTGCTCAAACACTGTAAATATTTCTTTAATGCTCAGATCACAGAGAGGTTAAGAGGCGTCCAGTGTGATTTACTGGCAGATACCAGACCAGTGAATGTACAAGATCTGTGCTTCTCAACTGGTGTGCCAGACAGCAGGGCAAAACACTGAATGCAGCTTTAGTTTTAATTATGCACGAATACATAGGCTTACGAACCAGGGTTATTATAGGTAACTAATATATATATATATATATATATATATATATTTTTTTTTTTTTTTTTTTTTTAATTAATAATTTCAAAA
>JAUMHI010000061.1:2721046-2736534 GCA_032359435.1 Enteromius unitaeniatus
ATTATTTGCATATTGAAATCTCCTTTGTAATAGATATGATTATAAATCAAGAACAAGGCATTTACAGCTGTATTTATGAACTGCTTACTAATGACTATTAATGTTGGAAAAATGCTTTCAAAAGGACGAACCTACTGTTTACTAATGCTTAACTAATGATTCATAGTGTGCATTTTTATTTAAGTATCGATTCAGGCACCGTTTAGGCACGGTACCGTTTTAAAAGTATCGATTTGGCACCGTTATCGAAAAAACCCTAAACGATACCCAACCCTAATCACAACAGTATGTTTACCGTTCATATATTTGCAACTGTGCCTTAATTTTGTGGCTAAATTGTTGTAGTTTGTGTTAATATATTGCATTATGTGCTTGTATGGTTAGGATGACTTAAGGATTATGTAAGTTTCTGGAGATGATGATTAGAAGGAGAGATGTTGTCTGTTGTCTAAATCAGAGTGTTCCTCTAAGAAGCTATTTAGGGAAACCTCATTAACGCCTCTGCAGAATAACACATTCACATCTCGCCTGAGTTTGGTTCAAGCCAATTCAAGCAAAGTGTCCTCCTAATTTTCATACAGTTTCTCTGTTGATGTGTTTTGGCTTTTAACAAGAATAATCTCCATCTATTCTCCTCAGGTCTGACAGGTAACAACCAACATGTTTATTTAAGTAGGACAAGAGGGCTCAAATTAAAAGCACATGGTGGAAACAACAGTTTGCATCTAACTTTACAAGGCTTTCCTTGCCAACTCGTTAAGATTTCGGTCAAAGTGTTTGTTAGCGATGTGGGTGAGAAAGAAAACTGTTTTCCTGACATTAATGAGTGTCACAGTAATTACACATTGTCTTGGAGCACAGCCATGTACTTTGTCACAACCCTTAGGGGGTTACACAAAAGTTTTACACACAAACACACACGTCATATTCCTGACAATGAATCCAGGTGATAATTTGTCTCATTTCTGAGGAGGTTTGCTCATACTGTTGGCGTCTATAGCGCTCTTTCTGATGATTTCATAGCTTGCACAGTAACTATATCTCTAGACCTGATTTATACACAAACACTGAGTGTTATTATTACTTCCAGCTATATTTTCACCTGCTCTTATCTGCCAGGGTGTTTATTATTGTTGCCTCAATTTTTTTCCCTTACAGTAACCACTACTCTCCATTCGTCTCAACAGAAATGTGATCAGTTTGCAAAATATTTATCAAATAACAGGTCTGAACCACAGCACTCGAGCTTTTCTACAATAGCCAGAGGCTGAAGGTGTATTTCTATATGATGTGAAGTGATTTTAGTGCCAGGAGACCTGGGCTACCATAGATATATAGATGTATTGTGAGTTATTTTTCTCTCCTGTCTGTATCTTTGACCTTGAATAGATTTGCACAAGTTGGCAAAGTTGAAGAGTGAAATGAATGATTGTGCCTGAAGGTAATATTACTGCAAAGTGAAATAACTGACACTTTCCTTCTGCTAATCTGAGATCCATTTTGTGGATCCCTTGGGAGGGAGTTTGTGATGATGTCTGTGTTGAAGTTTAGAGCATAGATCTGCCCAGTCATGTTATGTGCAGTATCTCTTACCTGTCTAGCTTTGTTCAGTTCATTAAAGCACCTCTGCCAGACACACTACCAAGACCTTTAATATGTGCACCCAAACAAAAAGAGCAGCCTAATTGTCTTGCCTGCTGAAAAGACCTGCTTAGACCAGCATGAATTTCAAGGCTGGTTAGTGTCATCTGGTAGGTGGGCTACTGTAACCTGCTGTTATCGACCAGCATGGTCTTTTTGGTATGGCTGGTTGACTTTTCTTTCTTTTTATTCATTCTTTCTTTCTGTTTTACTAATGACTTATTTCTATTCAGACACTGATTATGAATTCAGACTAAAATAGTCTGTAAAAATGGGTTTTAATACAGAGTCTTCTAATTAGAAGAGGTGAAAAATCCTAACTTTTCTAAAAAAAACAAAATGAAAAAGTTGGAAGGAAGCTGAAAATTAAAAATAATTATACTAGGCTTTTTCTTTTTTTAATGCCATTCCAGCTTCAATTGCAAGAACCAGTTAATCCATGCATTTGGCCAAAATACAAAAATGTAAAAATTTGGAATCTGAAAATCACCTTTAAAATAAAATAAAATAAAGAAATTAAATTAAATTCTTAGGAATGCATATTACGAATAAAATTTTTTTTTAATGTATTTTACTAAATATCTTGATGGAACATTTTTAATTTTTTATATCCTAATGATTTTTGGCATAAACGAAAAATTGTTGGCTATTGCTACAAATATACCCATGCTACTTATGACTGGTTTTGTGGTCCAAGGTCAGATTTATTTCATGCACCTGAAGCAATACATCTATAATATAAAACAAGATCTTGTAAAATTAAAATATAGTATTTTTCCTATGTTTATGTTTAAGATAGATTTTATTTGTGTCCTATATGGCTATAATTATGGCTGTAAATTAAATTGTTTTCCACTATTAGGACCCATTATAAACACATTTTTAGCCTGAGGAGACTGCAACCTTTTGGACTTGAAATGAACACTTTTGTCTCTTTGTATTATTCTTTAGAAACAAGCAATCATAATTCTTGATATATCACACCCTAATCATGACTTCTCAGATAAGACATTCTTAAATAAACTATGATTAAAAATATGTTTCACAGTACTTTTCTGGGTCCCCAACAACAAATAAACAAACCCCTTTCATCACTGCACCAAAATCCTTGTCTCTTCGTTTTTGAGGTGTTTCGGGTTTTTAAACGGCAATTTCAACCTCCATCATTTGATCTCTGATCCAGTAGGAGTCTAAAGGAGTCTGTGAGCCTTTGCACAGATATGTTAGGTCAGGTGAAAATGCTGAACTGACTGATCAATACTTGTCTAAGAGCCAATTGAAACAGTCTCTAACAGGCTATGAGACTTCGCTAAGAATCAATCAACCCTCACTTCTCCTGCTCCCAACTCAAAGCCATTCTCAATATTTCCCTTAAGCTCTAAATACACAAGGATTTCACCTGATGTCAACACAATCATCCTGTACTAAATTACTTTAGTTGCCACTTTGTATGTGATTAACTGATGCATAGAGCTCTAAGTTACAGTTTGTAAGGACAAAGTTAAAGTTCAGTAATAGAACTTCTAATGTGTTGACAACTTAAAAGCAGTTCAGATTTTATCTGTCTACCAGGAGTGGGGTTCGAACCCACGAGGATATACCTCCATTGGATCTTAAGTCCAACGCCTTAACCACTCGGCCCTCCTGGTTCATGTGTTAGCTTGTTCTGGAGCATTAGGAATAATACACACAAATATTCTTCTGTACTCTTCTTTCTCACTGTTGTTCTCTCCTGAAAAAGTTCAGATCCTGCCTGTTCTCTGTGAGAATTCAGCTGTAAAGGAATGCTTGAAATGCTATTGTTGTGGCTTTGAAGACATTACAGATGTCTCTTTTCTCTGCTGATTGGCTGTGACATGCATGTAATGGCTTGAAAGAGCAGTTAACAACAAATCTTCATCAGTCTGTTATGAGATGGACACAAGAAATTCACAGGAAAATATAAACTGTACAGCTTCACTTGTTTGCTCATGAAATCAGTTTTGGTCTGCATTGTTACATTTGAACTTTACAAGCTGCATTTTACGCAATACAGAACACTTTCCCTAAACAAGTGAAAACAGCCGAGGGATTGCAGCGTTTATGCACACATACACATCTGTTCTAGTTTTAACTCTGCTTATGTTTGTTTATCCTCAGGGCTGCCCAGAAATTGAATCTGTCTTCTAAGAAGAAGAAGCAGCACCCTGCACCCCCTGTGGCATGTGATCCGCCTCTCTTTCCCACCAACTTCAGCGGCATCCTGCAGGTGTCTCCGCCCCCTGCTCCGCCCTGCCTCTTACGGGCGGTTAACAAAGTCAAAGATACTCCTGGCATGGGCAAGGTACGATCTTTAGTATGTAGCAAAATGTCTTTAACTCTTTTTTGATTGAGTACATCAATTGTTTTTCCATCAACATGTTGTATGAACATAAATAAATGCTAACTGAAACAAGCCTGCCTCTTTAGGTAAATGTGTTTTATGAAACAAGGACCAGCTCACCCTGTGGTTTGCCACATGGTTTTACTTTGACGGGCTCAAACCCACGAGGACATTTGTCCATTGGATCTTAAGTCCAACACCTTAACCACTCGGCCATTCTGGTCTAGCTTTGGGCCTTAAACTCTCAAATATGTATACTGCTGTGCAATTTCTGATGAGA
Organism: Enteromius unitaeniatus; assembly: GCA_032359435.1. NCBI lineage: Eukaryota > Metazoa > Chordata > Actinopteri > Cypriniformes > Cyprinidae > Enteromius > Enteromius unitaeniatus. The sequence continues at coordinate 2,725,330 of JAUMHI010000061.1, forward strand.
TGGGCAGGACTGAGGTGTTCAGGCTGGATCGATTAAACATGTGATGGCATCTGGTTTCTATTGTGTCTTGCTCAAAGGCAAGTTCATTAACTGGACAGCAGAGCCAAATGAGCAACAAAAGAGAGGCAAAACAGACACATTTTATTATGCTTAAGAAATTTCCCTCAAAGGGTGCTTACAGGAGGTGAGTGAACGATGATGGTATTTTGCTTTTTTTGTTACTTTAATATTGTGTAATATATAGTGTAAAGTGGGCCATGAACATAATGTGGCTTCAGTTTTAGTTGTTGGATGCAGGCATCATAAAACACAGCTAGCTGAGAAATTTAGCTGAGATTTGTGCTTTGGCAGCATTGAGAGAACATATGGGGCGGATGCAAGAGAATGTTGCCTGCAGAATACATGTAGATATCACAGGTGAAAGTGTTGTGCTGCAGGTGGAGAGTAGTTTAAAATGCATAAATGCAGAGGAACGCAGACCTTTGATCTGACACTCTACATTATTTGGTGTTATTCTCATCTGACCTGGCTGGTTCATAAGGCTATTGCTGATAATAAGTGGCAATCATTTAGAGGATCTTCAACAACTTGATAACTAAAACTCAATATTGTCAAAAACATCATTAAATCAATAGCATCTTAAATCAAATACCTAAATTCCATTTTCACCACAACAACATAACTGTATGTTTTTGGACATTTACATTGAAGTCTAGGAGTTTGAAAACACAAACACCAGCAAACAACAGCACACAAGGCAAGACAAAAAGGTAATCCACAAACAGGCAACAGTGGAGGCAGGCAGCAAACGTGCATAAAACACCAGAATACAGTCCAGGGTTGAAGCACAAGAAAGGCAAGGCAAGAAAAGACTTGACAGAAAACAAGACAAGCAAACATTGGTGTTGAAAACACAACCTAATTGCTGATTTCTAGTTATGTCCTCTTTTGGAAGCCCAAACAAAGTAGTTTTACTTTCACAATGAAACACAGCGTCTCCAGAACATGGCGTTGGCAACAACACAGGGAGAATAGTTCCGCCTTCTTTCCTTACGTAAACATTTGACCAGTGTTTTGCTAAATTTTCCCTCATCGTGATGTAGAGAAATCGGGGCGTTTTTAAATGAGCCGTTTTAGGAAGGCATGGTCTAGTCCTAACTTTTATAAACAATATCTCTTTGGGATTGAGACTTTAGGATCTTTTCTATGCAGAAACAGCTTGTAACACCACAAAGAGAAAGGAAAACTTGAAATTCTAATTTGTTTGTAACGCAATCACATACAGTCCTTACTGCACTCTTTTTAAAGCTAACATTGATTTACCAGTAGTGGGGTTCAAACCCACAAGAACATTTGTCCATTGGATCTTAAGTCTAGCGCCTTAACCACTCAGCCAGCCTGCTTCCTGGGTGGCTGGTTGTACTCATCCATACACTTCAGATCAGAAAACCATTCAGTTGAATCTCTAGTAAACCAGCATCATTATACACTGCAAAAGCAATTATAGTACCCTCTACCAAACATAATGGAAAGTCTTCAGCCCCCTGTCACTTTGTCTGTCTCTCTGTCCTGTCTTTAGGGCTGCATTCCTTTATCAATTTACATGCTCAGTCAGCACACCGTTCGCATCACTGATTTCTCTGTCAGTTTGTTGTTTTTCTATTTAAAACCACCCTAGCAAGCTCTGGTACAGACAGAATCCATCAAACGCATGCATTGGTGCGAGTGCTGACAGCGGAGGAGCCCCGCATGGTGAAAGTTGATCCTGATCTTCGGTGCATCGCAGGGAAACCAGCATATCTGGCATTCCTCTCAGACATCAGAGGATGAGGGATATTCATCTGTCTTTGGACTTGATACGGGTCATGATATCTTGTTCTGGCACATCCCAAAAAGTCTCACCAAAGAGACCATCTCATACGGCTGGGGATTTGTCTAAGGCATTTTCTATCCAACAAAATTGTGACTTTTGAAAGCTGATTTTGAGAGACTCATTATTAACCACATGGAGAGTTGTTATTGAGAACTTTCAGTGAGTTCATAAAGAGTCATCTTGCATCGGAACAGCTTGAGTTCATCTGTAAACAACACCCACATTTAGGCTGCATGTTGTGCATTGCGCTGGCAAACTGAAATGAATCGTTCTCCAGTCAACCAGAACATAAGCAGGATGGTGGGCAATGCAAATTCTGGCATTTGCAGCTGAAAAATGTCACCTTTCTCAAGGGACAAGGCTGTAACAGTGGCCTTTGGATATAAGAACATTGTGCGATAAGATATTGATGGGTGTAGATGCTCTATACGGTTGCTTTTGTGGCGCCCACAGAAAGTGATCTGCTTTGAGATAGAGATGAAAGACAGATATTTAATTCGTGTTTATACAGTACTGAATAGAACTAATTAAATAACAGTATCTGAAATGAAACTGTGCTTTGTGCTCTGGCAAATTTACATGTGACATTCTTCTTCCATGATGATGTGAATATTATTAAGAGCTCTTCTAAATGTTTGTGTCTTGCTTCTTTCTGATTTGTAGCAGTTCACACGTCAATCGTCATTTGCACCATCAGAGTTTTATTGACAGTGTGAATAGATTAAATGCCAAGGGCATCTCCATTATCTTGCTGTTGATAAAGCAATTGATGGATGACTTTCAAACATGTCTGGATGCTAAATTTGTATCCTTTAAGTTTAACAAATATAAAAAAAGCCTATATTTTCCTATAACATGTTCCTTGATCTTTTAGACTCATTTTCACTCTTCTGAACTACAATCCTTTTTTGTTGGTTTATAGGAATCCTTTAAGCTTGACAAAATCTTGTGGACTGTACAGACACTGACCTCAAAAAAAGAAATTAAATTCAGCCGCTAATCAATTTTTAACAACGCTTTCTAAAGGTGTTAAAGAAAAACACCTTATAGGCATCACGGAGTAAGCAGAGCACAGTCTGAAATATTCATCGCAATATTCCTGTGATAATTTAACTGTGTAAAACAGAATATCAGTTTACACGGCGAGGAAATACGACACCAGTGAAGGATTCATAACTTTATATTGCATGTAAATGTCTTTTTAATTAAACTTTGCAGACCCTGCCTTGAAGATAACAGATTAAAGGTTGATATAAAGTCCTGTTGTGCTCTTATCTATCTATTATAATGGACATATCAACTGCAGGCTTATTGATTCTACAGGGTAATCCAAGAGGGGATCTTTCCGCCCGCTATAAAATATGAAGCTTGCTTTCTCTGCATGGCTACAAGCACATATAAGTAGTTGGATAAGATCTTTGCATCCTCAGTCCATACTTCAAATGCCATGATATAGATCAAATCAATGGTTGAAATTAAATGTTTTCAAATGGCATTTCATCCTGACATTTTTACTCTTCAGTAAATATCCGATAATAAACCATAGCATGTTTATTTATTATGTTTGTAGAAACAAAATAAATATAAGCAATTTGTCATAATGCATAATGTGCAGATGATTTTTCATTAATTCATTCACAAAACATGTTTATTTTTGATTATTGAAATTGAATGCTAGGCTAATAATAACTTTGATCGCTTTATTATTTTTAAGTTGTAGCCTATTTTTGAGGTCATGTGTAGATTCAGTGACCGCTCCTGTCGATTCATTTCAGGGATGGATTTATCAAATGATTAAAATCTAGCTGTAACTTGTATTTTTAACTGCTACTATTAAAAGAAGCGTGTCTCTGTTCACCGTATTTTTTGAATTCACATAAAAGATCCGACTCATAAGAGTTAGTTCATAAAACTGACTAGCCTGGTAGCACTGCTGTTTTTGATTCTCTAAAATAAACGGATCGTAAGAGTCATTGGTTTGTGAATAGGTTTACACTGTGGTTTTGATTCACTAAAAAGAACCAATATTTTTCTTAGGTAAAATATTTTATGTATACTTTAAAGTATTTCGACGTGGTGATGAAGATGTTAAAAAAAACAAGTTGAGACCATCTGATTTAAGGTATATGGTCAATAAAAACTCAATTCTTTCTTATACAGTGACATCCATGATTGAAGCGTCACTCAAGTTTCCAAATACATGGGGCCATTGTATTAATGGACATGAATAAAATAAAGTTTTATAATATAATGATGAGAAATAGTAGCTACTGTATGTGGGAACCACTGAGAGAGTATGTGGGTTTGGCTCTCGCTCCAGTGTTCTTAAAGATCTGTAATAACCCAGAAGAAAGCATCTCCTTTAATTAGTCGTATCCAAACTGTTCTCACCCACAAGAGCCGTGAGAGCTCATAGAGAGACCACCACCTCCTCCTGCTCCATTCTGCCGCATATGCTGCCTAATGAGCCCCCCTACCGTGATCTTATCCCTGCTTCTGAAAATCAGAGGCTCGATGCAGGCAATGGGTTGCAAATCACCAAACAGAAGAAATTCTATTTGTGGTAATGGGTTTTGAGATGCCGGACATGACTAAACAAACCTGGGAGGATTGGTTATAGGGAACAGAAAAAGACATGGCGCTTTGTAGTGCAGGGACTGTGGGTTTAGAAAGGGCTTTCATTAAATTCTGTCTGCCAGTACGTTATTAGATCTGAGCCGGTTTGAGGCTATTGGTGTTGAGACTTATCACCATGGCTCAGAGAGGAGCTTTACCTCAAAAGTAGAGCGGAGGCTTGTATAGATAAGTCATACTGTATCTACTGTAGCTGCATTGCTAGAAATGCTGTGACGTGGATTAGGGTGATGTACAGGCGGCAATGCATGAAATGACAGTATCATTACAGCGTCAAAGGTCAGGCATTCCTCTTTTCCCAGACTACAAAAGAGCTGTCCTGATTTGTGCGCACATATTCAGCAGGTTAGTCCAGAAGTGTTGTGTGTGATGTGTCCTCAACAATGCACCTCATGCATAATTCAGGTGGAATATGCAAAAACTGTAGGCAGGGTTACTTTGCTATTAAAACACCAGGATGAAATATTTAACACACCATAATGACATTCCTGAAAGTCTGTTCTCATGCATGAAAGGCAAAAATGTAGTTTTTACTTGTTCTTTGTAGTTTCCAACTTCTCAGATTTTTTCCTTAGAAAATTAGACTAGAAATGTCATGTGAAGACATCTCAGCTATGCTCAGATTTGCCAAGATTTTAGTATAATCTAATGCATTTCTCATCAAACTCAATCACCAAATAAATAAAAGCATATATATATATATATATATGTTTTATTCTGTTATATTTAAATAATATATAAATTAATTTGTGTGTAATGCACAATCATTATACATATTTGGTGTAATAATAATAAGAATAATAATCAGTGCCAATTAACTACACACAACATCCATTAGGTTTAAGAAATGATATAAAATTAAAAAATAAAATGTTAATCTAAATGTTTTCTTTCATTCATGAAATAATGCATTGGGTAGCTAATTATAGTTATTTTTCTGATTTTAATAAAACAGGAAACAGCTTGCCATTTTAATATACTGATCTTATGAAATCCACTTGAACTATTATAGGATTATGTTGTCTGTCCAGAGGCAATAACAGGGAAATTTTCTCTCCATATAATCTTTTATTGATACCTTAATTAAAAAAAATAAGTCTTGAGAGATGCTGGTTTTTATTATCTTTGTGCACTAAAACAATCATCTAAAGACGAACCAATAACCACAGTGCCTATAAGAACAAATAGACGCCTGAATGACTCTGATACTCTAGAGGAGCAAATTTCCTGCTTTATCAAAATGTCTATCAATGTAATGATGATGGTATTATAGTTGCTAATCCATTCGGCGTCGAGATTGTATTTCTATGGTAATTATGTCTGCTGCTTTGATTTTGGCTTTGCATTGTGAAGACAGGCTAAACTGCTGTGTTCTAGGGTCAGAAAAAAAATGTTGTTTGAATATGTGCTCAACTTAAAATTTAATCTTTAATGCTTTGATTTCGGTAATTACATTTCACAGCGTGACAGATGTTATAACTGGCCCTTGAGGTAGTCTGTGACCACATTTCCGTATCTCCATAACATGCAAGGACTCAGAGAGAAAGCGTATTAGTCATAGTTTACAGAGGGCCAAGTAGAATTTATTTCTAGGAGGCATTTATAAATGAGATGATGCATTCAATAGGTCATCATTTCATCCGGGGCTATTTATTTAGCATAGCGAATGTGTGGAGGCCAGTTATTTGAAGGTATTAACTTTTGTAGCAAGGATGCATTAATTGATCAAAGGTAACAGTAAATACATAATGTTAGAAAACAATATATATATATATATATATATACACACACACATATATATATATATATATATACATACACATATTTATAAAGAATTTAAATAATTAATAATAATAGTAAAAATAATAATAGTTTACCCCGAGTAATAATACTGAAAATTATACTCTAAATCATAGGAATAAACTACATCTAAAAATAATAATAATAGAAACCAGTTAATTTAAATGGTAATAATATTTCACAATATTGATGTTTGCACAAATAAATGCAGCTTTGGTCTTCTGAATATCTGGGTTGTGAGGCAAGTATTTATAACCACTGTGTCTGGACTGCAAAGTAATGGTGAAAGATCACTTGCAGGAAACCCAAGATTTATCCGCTGTCTTTCTGCAGGGCTCCTACAATCACTTGTGTGTTCTAGTCCACTAATCTGTAATTACATTCAGTCAATGATGGTTTTTACTGAGGACACATTATAAACAGGGCACTAGGTTTGATGTCTGTCATATGCTTGTACATAATGTGATAGTGTACATACATTATATTAGATGTGGAGTCCAGACATATGGGATACACAAGACATTTTGTAGGCAGTGCATGCTCATTGGATTCAAAATCAATCTGGGTTTTTTTTTTTGGAAAAGCAAGTTCTCAAAACTAAACTTCAGCTGAAGTTACTTGGTGTACCTTTTCCTTAATCTTGCACCTGCTTTTTGTGGCATAATAGAGGTTTAATGCTTGCCTGCTGTCTCCACATATTTGACTGTGAAATATTAAAGAGTTATGAATAACTCGCTAAGTATCACTGCACACGTTTTTTTCAAAAACATAATGGTACAAACATGTTAAAGTTTGGGGGTTTATAGTTTTAAAACTTGTTCAAAACCACTTGAAACAGCAAGGTACTCTTATAGGAAAAGTGTTCCGAAAAAGGAGATGCAAACTTTCCACCATCTGTCAGCCCTTGACAAAGCTATAAACCTACTTAAAAGCTTGTTCTCCCTCAAGCAGATTGTTGTTTTGCTCACAGAAACATTGGTTGTGGTGTTACTCTCAGAGAGTTTGCTGCTGTGCAACATGACACTTTGATATGCTGCATTACTGAGTAGATGTTATGTTTCTGTGCAGGTTAAAGTGATGGTACGCTTATGTCCTTCATCACCCGCCAGCACGGCAGAGTCCAGCTCCTTCCTGAAGGTCGATTCTCGTAAGAAGCAAGTGACCATCATGGATCCAGCAGTGAATTCTCAGCAGAATCAAACTCAGAAACGTGGCAGCTCCAACCAGGTTCCTCCAAAGATGTTCGCATTTGATGCGTCTTTCTCCCATGATGCCTCTCAGGTGAGCAATTGTTGCTAGTTTTAAAGAAATAGATCCTGTTAAAATTTAATTCTGTCCTTAAGTTGTTCCAAACCTGAATGAGTTTCCTCTATTAAAGATATTTTAGTACCCAGTTGACAATAGCCATTGACTACAATAGTATGGAGAAAAAAAAATACTGTGGAAGACAATGGCTACCGTCAACTGTTTGATTAACAACATTTTCATTTTTGGCTGAACTATCCCTTTAAAGGTTGTGTAATTTCTGTCATCAAAAGGATTGTTTCGTTGCACAAAGCAACAGTATGCTCTTCATAAATAGCTTTTCCACTGGAGCAGCCTGAGGTGCCTCACAATGTAGATTAAGGTTAAAGGCAATATGGCAGTTGCTTAGATGTCACCCCTCCTGGGATGTTGATATGCAAGATTAACAAACACAAAGCCTTACTGGGTAGTTGATGAAATATTGACAAGTAATTGCTGCCATGCAGATGATCTCTTACAGCAAAATAACCCTAATTTTAAGAAGTTGGAAATAAAAATGTGTTTTAAATAAAACAATATTTATTCATTTAGCAGACCCTTTTTTGTTTTAAAGTGACATATTTATATTTTAAGCAAAACTTTGCTATTAAGTAAAAATATCTGCCAGTGCACTTTTATAAAATACACTGTCTTATGCAGTGTTGCCTCTCAAGTTCTGCTTGCCTAAATACTTATAGATTTTTTTTTTTTTGCAAAAAAAGGCAGTAATATTTAATTTAATTTAACTCTTGTAATTTTTTTCATCTATTATTGCGCTGCATGAATTTGATAGGCTGTGCTCTGTTTCCTGGCAGGCAGAGGTTTGTGCAGGAACTGTGGCTGAGGTCATCCAGTCTGTGGTCAATGGAGCAGATGGCTGTGTGTTTTGCTTCGGACACTCCAAACTAGGTAAGAGACTAACTGCTGTGACCTAAATAAATAAATATATATATATATACTGTATATATGTATAAATGTGTGCGTGTATATATATATATATATATATATATATGTGATTGACATGTTTGCATATTCTATATATATATCTATATATATATTCTATATAAAAATAGAATATGCAAACATGTTAATCATTTTAACAAAATAAGAGAGCTCATGTAAATTGCATATTTTTTTATTAAGTACTGTCCTGAATAAGCAATTTCACATGAAAGATGTTTATATATACTTTTATAAAATGAGTTTATAAAAAAATGACCTCGTTCAAAAGTTTACATACCCTTGAATCTTAATACTTTGTATAATTTCCTCAATTATCCACAAACCCTATATATATGTATATACACACACACACACCTATATGTATAGGGTTCAGGGAGATTAGTGTCTTTCTATTATATCAGCATCCGGCATCACTCTAATATATCAGCCCATCACAAAGAAAAAGTGCTTCAGTAGCTCTTTACTAATACCTTGTAAGTGCTTTTCAGGCAGACATTTTTCTTGCCTTTTTTAATGAATGTCAGAATGTCACACTGTGATGTTTATATCTCCATCTTTCAGATGTGTTTTATGTTCAATAAATATCCATCCCCTCCCCTGCGGTCCCATACTCAGCCGTTCACATCCTGCAAATTAGATGGAATTAGTTTTATAGCATGCATGGCAGACTACAAGATGACCTCACCCTGTTGTGCAATCATTGTCCATTGTTGTTTCTGGAAGATTAGTGTAAAATTTAACCAGCCGTTTGCTCAGAAAACAATAGAAAAATGCCACAGTGGTCGCTGGTCAGTGATTTGATGACAGCGTGTAAAGCTTCAGATGCCTCGTTTCCATTAACCTTTACTTGAAAACCAAAGACTGGCTCATACATCATTGGAAAAGCATTCTATGGTGATTTCATTGGTCAGCCGTGCAAAGCTAATTAACTAGCCTTAATAACCCAGAGACAGGCATGTTAGCGCTTTAGAAGTAATTACCTTGGACATTTGGCTTGAAAGAGTGGTTGAAAAAACAAGAAACAAAAGAATCATGGTGTAGTTGAGTGGTGCGAGGATCTGACCCCTGGTCACCATTGTGCTTAAGTGCATAAAAACCCAAGATGCAATCTTTATCTGGCTTAAACACATAGATTTGTTTTTGTTTTTGACCTTCAAATCAACTAGAGAGCGCAATATTAATCATGCATAATACTGCCTGACCTCTAGATCCTGTATGTCACGCTGGTTGTGGGGATGCAGAGGCCGTATGGTGAATATTAAAAATACTCTAGCGCTATTCTGGAATGAAGCTTTATCTCCTGTCCTGAAACTGCTTGATCAGCCTGGAGGCTTATTTATGCTTTATTGCAATAAGTCAGAATCCATAAAATTGAAGGACAAGTTGAAGCCTATAATGGATTTGTGTGTGTAAAATTTTTAAGAGAGATGCTGTAGTAATTGAATCTCATAAGCTCTGACTTCCCATCATGCCACTCTCCATCCAGTCTGATTGAATTACTGACTTTCAGTTCAGAGCGTCCGTCTTATTTTCCGCTTGGAAGTAAAAGCCCTGCGACTTTAATTGATGTGAAAGACCATTTTCAACACAGCATGTTTGATAAATGTGACTAGTCAGGACATAAAATAAATAATCAAATGAAAACAGAAAATGCATCAAAACGAATAATAATAAATAATAATAATAAAGAACTTTTGAACTGCCTGATAAATACCATCAGCAACTAAACAATAACCTTTTTATTTATCATTTCATTAGTGTAGTCCTTATAATTTAATAAAAGTTTTTACTTTCAGTGGTGGAATAAGTGTTGTTATTAAGAACTAAAACTAAAACCTACTGGAACTAAATCAAACATTTTTGTTTTGTTTTCATTAATTTAAATATAGCTGAAAGGAAATTAAATGTAAATATTAAAAGAAAACTTAAACTTTAAAAAATGGCAATTTTAAAATGAACCTAAAAAAAATATCTATATAACATTTATAGAAAAAAGTAATAAAAGCGAAAATTAAAGTCAAAACTGAAACTATAAAAATACAAGCCATTTTAAATATTATTCATGACAATATTTATTATTAATAAATATTATAATAGTATAAAATAATACCAAAATAGCACTTTGTGGGAAAATATGAAATATGTTTTAATGGACCAGAATATTAAAGTATACTGATAAACTTTTTATTAAGCAGTTTTTTTTCCATTAGCAGCTCCCTTGTGAAATCAACGAAGAACCCAAACTGGAGGAATCCGTCTTTTGAAGTTCAATCTGGTCTGAATATGTGCTGTGACATATGGCTTTGTTTAGCGGCCCCTTTCATGTCAGCAGCAGGGGAATTTATGCAAGTGACTGTGTTCAGGACTGTCCAGAAATGAATCCAGGGACGCTGCCAATCAGCAGGCTGTTGTTCTGGTTCTGGTCCTGTGGGTGAACCTGCGATTAATGCCCAGTGCTGCCCACATGGCGTATGTGCTTACTCAACCACACTAAGACATATGGCAAATGTCAGCGTACTGTCAAAACCAGAGCTTTTCTGGAAATAAAAACCCATTTAAGGCAGACAAAACAGTCACATTTTCGACCGTATTTCTAAGCGTGATTATGCTAATCTTGTCAGTTTTCCAGCTTTAATGGATTTTTAATTGTA
>JAUMHI010000061.1:2736634-2750766 GCA_032359435.1 Enteromius unitaeniatus
AGTGTGTCATTTTTACTATGTTAAAATTTCTATCTGATGTTAACATGATAATATAAATAAGACTTTTTGATTTCTGTATCAGCCAGTGCTTTAGGGTCAGTGTTATTTATGTACTGTTTAAATACTATTATTTAATTAATCTTTTTATTTTTAGATTGTCCGTTTTAGATTTAATTGTAGTTTATGTTTTAGTAATTTAGTTGTGTGCTGTAGTAATTTTATTACTTAAACTTATTTCAGTATTTAAAAAGGCAACATTAAGTTTGAGTTTTTTATATAATATTTTTTAATTTAATTTAAATTAATTCTTTACGAAAATTAATTTTAATAGTTTTAGTTAACAGTAACAAGAGTTAACGGTTAACAACAGCTTAGGGTAGGTCCAGATAATGGAGAAAAAAAAAAGTTTTACAATATTGTTTGGAAATTATTCTGGGAATAGCCTCAGTGTTTAAAAAAAAAAAAGCTTAGCAATCAGCTTCCAATAAAGATGCCATTGTTGGGTAAAAATGCTAATACATGATGAGAGGATTAGTCGAGCAAAGACAACCCCTGTCTCTGTAATCCTCAAACATATGCACTAATCTCATTTTGGACTGATACCTCACAGCAATGGATTGTAATGCCCTCACTTCTCCTGTTCCTGTGACAGTCAGCCTCATCACTCAGAGCCAGTTTCAGGCATGATACCCGAGGCTCTGCTGACATGATTATTGGCCAATAACAAATGGAAGAATTTCTTTTCAGATATTAAGACATAGCTGAACTGACAGCGTTTTAATGCTTTCTTTTATTTTCTGTAGCTTTGATAATAGTGATCGACCAATATGGACCAATTTTTTTTATATAGCTGGTACCAATATCAAACAAGGTGTCTGATAGTCGTATAGCAAATAAATAAAATATATTTAGTATTTTTTAGTACTACCAAATGATTAATCACGAGTAATCACATCCAAAATAAAGGTTTTTGTTTGCATAGCATATGTGTGTGTTCTGTGTATATTTACTATGTATATATAAATACACACACATACAGTATATATTTAAAACATATTTACATGTCTATATTAAAATTTATAAAAATATATAAAAATTTTAAAAATAAAATAAAATCTAAACTATATACATGCATGTGTGTGTATTTTTACAGAATAAATATACACAGTACACATACATTTATTATGCAAAAAGGCAATTCATTATTTTAAGTATTTATTAATTTATCTTTATTAAATATATGAAAAATATACCACAAAAGGAAAGTTTTCTGGCTGACGTGAAAAAAAAAATTGCCAAGTATCAGCCTATTTATCCGCCTAATTGTTAAATTGCGGCATTTGTAATGCAAAATGAGTATTGTTTCTCAAACCAGATGTTCCTTTAGCCAAACCTGTGCAATAAATTTCACATTTGCATCCTTTGTGTTTTTACACAGTTGCAGAACCAGAGCGAGCTGCGGGCTCCTACAGCTGAGAAGGCTGCTTTCTTCTTGGATGCCGCCATTGCTGCACGTTACAGCAGTAAGCCAGACTATGATGAAGAGGAGCACCGTAACTCTCACATGCTCTTCACACTACACATCTACCAGTATCGAATGGAAAAGACTGGCAAGGGTGGAAGTGAGTATCATTATAGGTTAGATGGATTTTCAGAAGAGACTCGACATGAACCAGAGCAGGGCTTCTTGACTGGTTTTCGGCCTGTGACCTATTTTTTTGTCTCTAAAATGTTGGCTATTGCTAGTTTGGCTGGTTAAGATACTTTTTTCGATGGCCACCGGCATCTAAAGCACAAAATAAGTCGATGATCAGCTGTGCTAGTGTTATCAACAGTATTTGCTCTCTTCCACGGTTGATTTCGAACTCTCTCATTATACTTCCAAATGTTGCCTGTGAGGTTTATAAATAGTCTGTTGATGATAATCTTACAGAGGGGTGTGATAACAGAAAAAACTGTCATTGTTAATGTGAGATGTACAATCTGATCTAAAATCTGTCATGCTAAAACTAGATATTTCTGGAGAACAGTGCTAATTTCTCTTATCGTAAGAAATGTTCTCTTTGGCATAAGCGAGTCCTGCCTTTTTCTAAGAGTGAATAGAAAGTAAAACCAGATGTGTTAGCATGGGCTTTTAGGGCATTTGAGAAACTCAGATTACCTCCAAACTCTGTATAATGAAGCTAGTGTAAGCAGAGTGAAGAAATCCACTCAGGATGTTTCCATGGCTGAGGTTACCTTTTATAATAGAAACACGCAGAGATATAATGTCACCATTTGAAATATAGGTTCATTACCCTCAAGGTTTTCACTAATAAGTTCCATTTATCTCTATTAGTCCACCATTAAGTTACAATAACACTTCATGGAATTAGATGCTCATTATAAGGGTTTTAACGTTATATAGTTTCGTAACATTCTATTGCTTTTCCAGTTTCTTTGCAAGCTTGATATTTCTTTACTTTAAGTAGCTATTAAAATATTTTAACTAACTTAAGTCAATGGTAGTACCTGTACTTCAGTAAAAAAAATACTGTACCTTGCAATGTCAAAATTACATATTTTATTAAGTGTAAATGAAGAAGAAAAGAAAATTATATATATATATATATTTTGGTTTTGTTTTGTTTGTTTGTGGAAATTGCTAATACGTTTTTTTTTTCCTTTCACAATTTACTGTGTCCTTGCTGAGCAAAATTATTTATATCTTTAAAAAAAAAAGACTAATGGTAGGTTAATGCATCAATTACTTGAGTGTCCCTGAAATATAAAGTAGAATGTTATGAAATATATCATATGTCAGTTACACATTTGTTATAAACATAAAAAAAAAAAAAAAGTTTAGAATTACCTATTAGAATTTAGTTGTTAAATCTGTCTCTGTGTCTCTTTTGCTTAGTGTCGGGAGGCAGGAGCCGACTGCACCTCATCGATCTGGGCAGCTGTGTTAAGGTTTTGAGTAAGACACGAGACAGCACTACAGGACTCTGCCTCTCTCTGTCTGCCCTTGGGAATGTCATTTTGGCTTTAGTCAACGGCAGCAAGCACATCCCTTACAAGTAAGACTTTGCTCATATCATATCATTTCAGTCAAAAACTTATTGGGTTAGATTTTTCAGTCTCATGAGGATGCTGTAACCTTAACGACAAGATTACGTTTATACTGTTATGGGTGAAGTCATTTTGCTAAACTCATTAAAGATGCAACATGTTTAGCCTTCATATCTCTGGTGCATGCTGTTAATTCTTCTCAAACACACCTCATATGAATAATATATACAAACTGACATTTCCCTGCCTTTGATGTGAGCAATTATTGGTGAATTCTAATGCTACGTTGAATCTGCAGAGAGAATGTAACCTTTATCGCTCCTCAGGGGTAATAGCTAAGTGAATTAGCCTGTGCCAAGCAGCCATAGAGACAGAAGCAGTTTCACATTTACTGGGATTCATCGAACGTTCTAACACAGACCATTTCTCTGCAACTGCTGTTTTATTTCTTTAAGCAGCATGTTAATTTGAGTTAAACAGACAACTTTGAGAAGGTGCTGTGCATCTTCCAGCAGTTTTTTTTCCTAAAAATGTGCAGCTCTTCCATTTAGCTCCCTCAAGGCACGTTTGCATTTTTATGCCATGGCTCCCTAATTTAATCATGGTGAATTTACATTGCAGAGCATCATGGGGTTTTAAGGCTGGAAACGCAACAGCTCTTGAGAACTGAGATATAATTAGGGTTTAGGGCTTTTTAGGAGGAATGCAACATTTGCACAAGATAAATTTAATTAATATGCATGTATCATAAATGAATATAAATCTACACAAGTCACATATTTTAGATAGTGATTTAATTAGGGCTAAATAATATTTTAGTTGCTTTTTATCTCTCTAATTAGATGACTTAATCTCTTTGATTTAATGTAAAATGTACAATATTGTTCATAATTATTATCAATTCATTATTAATTATTGATTTTACTCTAGAATGCATTTTCTGGTTTGTGGCATAGTGTTAGTGTGAATAACCACAATCTATAAGTAGAGTAACAAGTATTTTACATAATTCGCCAAGGGGTAAATGTAATTTAATGGGACAGTAAATAATAAAGTTTTATTTTTGTTATATCATGGTTAATAAATTCTGCTTGTACAATCTTTGCTTGGTTTTCATGTTATCACTGTTAATAACCACTAACTATTTTTAAGCAAAATAAAAAAGTATCAGTTTAATCTTATTACTATCGGTTGTATTCTGATAATGTTTTTGCTTTATTTATTTATTGTTATTGTATATAATGTATATAATGTACATTGTATATGTGTACAGTGACAATAAAGATATTATATTCTATATTCTATTCTATTCAAATTATTGTACAGTTCATTGAGTTCTGAGAACTGAGAATTTGCATGTGCATGTGCATATCATGATGCTAGCTGACTCATCCTTGAAAAGCAGCTTTATATGTCACCTCTAATGGTTGCCATGGGGAAGGCAGACAGAACAGGAAATGCCGGTCCAAGTCTCTCTTTCTCTGTAAAAAGAGACTGTCTGGCAGCGAAGGTTTTAGAATCAAGGTCGACAAATAAAATGCCCAAAAGGGTCCATCCATTTTTATTATTAAAGTGGGTTGCATTACACAATTAGATTTATTGTTAGAAGTGGAGCAGGTGTTCATTGAAAAGGAGTTATTTCCAAAAAATTTCCATTGATTTTTGCATGCATCTAGGACTTTCTAAATACTTTTTTTTCTGAAAAGGTTAACTCATTTTACAACTCATGTATCTTCACTTTTAATCATTCGGTTACACAACTATAATTTTGCCAGCTAATAGTCTCATGTAGCCAGACCTTCAGACTGATGGCAGAAGGTCTGACAACCTTGGCTGCTTTGAATGGCCAAGGACTGCCCAAGAGGCCATTTGACTGACAGGTTAAGTAACCAATCGTATTTCATTTTGTTCCGTTGTTTGTAATGTTTAGGGGTGTGGACATGTTCTCACAACAAGAGAACAATGTTTAAAACTCCTGGATGTGTTTTCCGCAAACTTTAAATACCTTACATATTTCACATACTTTTGAAAATACATGGTTTAGTTTAGCTTATAAGCTTGTTTCCAGATGGAATGTTACAGTATGTATCACACCTGTAAACTACTGTAAATCCTGTATAATTCAGGCAATCAGATGAAGACTTTGAAAGTCCTGAAGTGCTTACAATTTTGTTTGTCGTATGCATCAGATGTTCAGCCAATGGTCCATGGACATGATGTCTTGAGTCTGAGACTAGCCAGGTAATGCTCTTCTATTTTTTTTTTTTTGTTTACAGAGATAGTAAGCTAACCATGCTGCTACGTGAATCTCTTGGAAACATGAATTGTCGCACCACCATGATAGCCCACATCTCTTCGTCCCCCAACAACTTCTCAGAGACACTCTCTACACTTCAAATCGCCTCTCGTGTTCTTAGGCTGAAGAAGAAGAAGGCTAAAGTAAGCGTGGTATGACCCTGTCCTTTATTTTGTTTCATTTTAGCATGAAATGATGCACCATTGTATTTTATAGTTATTTTTTTAAAATGCTGTTTTTTTTGTCTTCTGTAGCAATACACATCCAGTTCTTCTGGTGGTGAGAGCTCATGTGAGGAAGGAAGAATGCGTCGCCCAACACAGCTGAGAACTATCCATTCTAGAAATGTTGTTGATTCAGAAATGCCCCTATTACACCTCTCCAGTGACCCTGAAGACTATTCCAGCAGTGAGCAGTCATGTGACACAGTCAT
Organism: Enteromius unitaeniatus; assembly: GCA_032359435.1. Classification (NCBI taxonomy): domain Eukaryota; kingdom Metazoa; phylum Chordata; class Actinopteri; order Cypriniformes; family Cyprinidae; genus Enteromius; species Enteromius unitaeniatus. Next base: position 2,742,415 of record JAUMHI010000061.1, read on the forward strand.
CTACGTAGGACCAAATGGCTCAGCCCTCTCAGACAAAGAGCTAACAGACAACGAAGGTCCTCCAGAATTTGTTCCTATCATCCCATCACTTCATAAAAATAAAGCAGACCTGAGTATGACTTCTTTGACATCACAACCATCTCAACAGGTTGTAACCCCATTAGTTCAAGCCTCACAGTCTGTCCAACCCTTGCAGACTGTTCATCCCCAGCCACTTCCACCTTTGCCAGAGGAAGGTGCTGAGCCAGTTAAAAAGGAGAAAGACTGTCTTAAGTGCAACACTTTTGCAGAGCTTCAAGAGAGGCTGGAATGTATTGATGGAAGAGAAGAGGTTACGAAATTCCCTTTTGAAGAAGTCCCAACCAACAGAGCTGCCAAATTTGAGCATGGCAACGGTCAAGTCACAAAAGGGGGTCAGCAGTCCAGTTCTCCCAAGAGGATATCTGACCAGCAACTGGAGGAGATCCGTGAGGTGGTTGAAGAAGCAGAGATTGCTCAGTCAATAATTGAAAGCTTGACACAGTCTTCAACAGGCAGTTGTGGACTCTCCAGTAGCAGAAGTGTGACTGGCAGTAGTGGTATTGGGCAACTAACTCCTCTTCACAGGGCCAAGAGCTCCAGTTTACATGACAGCAGAGAATCCATCAGTGGTGGGAGCAGCAGTGAGAGTAAGCCTCGTCCTATGGGTTCCCCAAGGTTGGGGATTGCCAGTCTTACCAAAACCGCAGAATACAAACCACCATCCTCTCCCTCTCAACGCTGCAAAGTGTACACTCAAAAAGGAGTAATGCCTGGCACTCCACCGCACTCCTCACATAATCTCAATAAAGAATCTAGAATATCATCAACAGAGTCTTTGCTTAATCCTGAGTCTAGAACCTCTCCGGTAGGGATGAGCCCACAGGTCCTAAAGAGATCTTCATCATCCAATAGTCTTGGATCAGCTGAAACACTGTGTGATGATGTTCCCCAGCTGCCTTTGGACAATAAGAAAAATGCGAAGGACACCACTGCCACAGTTACACTGGAGCAACCTTTGGAACCCAATGGAGAGGATGAGCTGGTGTTCACCCTGGTGGAAAAGCTGACAATTAGTGGGGTGATGGAGAATGGTAGATCAAATAGCATTATTAGCTTTAACAGTGACTGCTCGGTGCAGGCTATGGCATCGGGTTCAAGGCCTGTTAGTATTATTAGCAGCATGAGTGAAGACCTAGAACATTACACCACTGCTCCCTGCACTACCACTGCCACTATTTCACAAGTCAACATTGCTAAATTCCTGCCTCTTACCAAGATAGAAGGGGACGCCCAAGCTAGTCGTCGTTCCTCAATCAGCTCATGGCTGAGTGAAATGAGTGCTGGCAGTGATGGTGACCAGTCATGTCATAGCTTTGTTGCCCAGCAGTACTTTGGACAAGGTGAGGCGATAGAGGAAGATAGGCTTTTAGAAATTCAAGAAGAAGGAGATATAGACTCTGAGTCAAATGACCAGAAGAACTCAGACAAAGAGATTGATTCCAATAAAACCGAAGTAAATGATAAAAGTGCAACTAAACATAAATTAGACAAGCTGTCCTCAACCTCAACTGGCTATGTTCCTTTTAAGACCAACATCACAACTCACCCATGTGCTGCTGTCAAGCCAATGTTCTTGCAGGACTTGCAAACCAAAACCTCTCTAGTCAAAGATCCCAAATCCCCACCTGCTCCAATCTCAAGCGAGATCAATTTTGATGACCCTTGGATGAAAAGGGAGGGATGTGAAGAGACCAAGCCTTTGGACATGGTCTGTGACATCAAATCAGAGAAGAAAACACCTGAATCTGTAAAAAAGAAATGGCAAGTTGACAAGGTCAACTCGAGTGAAGCAGCATGTTCCCCTGATTCCATGAACCGGGTGGTGGATGGCTGCGAGATGGTCTTCAATGCACCTGAAAGCATAACTCAAGTGTACTCTGCAGACATCCTCAGAACAGGTAGTCTCCCTCGTGCATGGAATCGCTTGAATAAGCAAGATGATCTGGAAGACCCTACATACCGTTACATGACTGGAGAGTATAAAAGCCTTGGGGTTACCACTTCCACTCCCTGCAGTCCAAGAGCCACCCTTGAAAGAAGATGTTCAGCAGGGAGGCAAGGTATCTTTGCTCGTCAGAAAGGAATCCCACCATTGCCACCTGTTAGGAAGTCTAGCCTTGACCAGAGGAATCGAGCAAGTCCACAGCATTATCCAGGAAATTCTCAGACACTTAACCATCATCTGTCTTTCCTTGGCAGCACACCCGAAGACCTGGGTGGTAAACATAAAGGACCAAATGTAGAGAGCAGCAGACTCTTCAGTGCCAAACTCGAGCAGTTAGCAAACAGAACCAATTCCTTAGGAAGGTCTCATGGAGCACGTTATGACTGTCATTCCTTAGAGAGGGCAGAGAGTTTGACCTCTCTGGGCTGTAAAGGAGGAGTTGCAAAAGACAGTGCAATGCCAAGGACAGGTAGGAGCATCACCCGTGGTTTGCTTTCATCCCCTACCAATGGACCAAATGGTAACAATAATGCACCACAATCACCCAAAACAAGTCAATCCAAAATCTCTGCAGTTAGCAAACTCCTTATGGCAAGTCCCAAAGCTCGAAGCTTATCAACCTCTAGCACTAAGACCCTAAGTTTCTCCACCAAGTCCCTTCCACAGTCAGTGAACCGAAGTTCAAGTTTGCCTCCTAACGGTAAGAACCAGAACCAAAATTCATGGTCAACCCAGTCTCTTAGTCGCAGCAGGGGGACAGGGTTAGCATCTAAGCTACCTTTAAGAGCAGTGAATGGACGAATCTCTGAGCTCCTACAAGGTAGCGCCAGCTCTCGTGCTGCCCAAGGACGAGGGGCTTCGGACACCGAAGAGAGAGGATCAGCAGTCCAAGGAGAGGAAAGACCAGTGGTCCATACTTTACCCTCACCTTACAGTAAGATCACTGCCCCAAGAAGGCCTCACCGTTGCAGTAGCGGACACGCCAGTGACAACAGCAGTGTGCTGAGCGGAGAGCTTCCTCCTGCAATGGGAAAGACTGCTTTGTTCTACCACAGTGGTGGCAGCAGTGGCTATGAAAGTATGATACGAGACAGTGAGGCCACAGGAAGCACATCTTCTGCTCAGGACTCTATGAGTGAAAACAGCAGCTCTGTCAGTGGTCGCAGGAGCCTCAAGAATTCAAAGAAAAGAAGTAATACAGGTTAGCAAATACGAGATGTTTAAAATGATGCTTCTTTATGATTAAAATCTAGAATGCAACATAAAGAAATAATTGGGCAACACTTTATTTAAAGCTTTTATGTATAATGCATTATAAAAGTAGTTTCAGTGCATTAATTATGCTTTGTAATGCATCGTGCAATCTCGTGAATAATTTTGTCCAGTTTGTTACTCTGCATATTAAATTCACTTATAATTATTTATGACAAGATATAATGAATTACAATGCACATTATGATCAATTACAGGCTTTACGTAAAGTGATAGCAATTATATATTTCACTACTTAATTGTAATATAATGTGTAATACAAAATATCAAAGAACACACACACACACACATTTATATTTTTTCTTATTTTTACCTTTATTTTCTTCTGTGTATAGTTTGATTCTCAAGTCTGGCAAATGCATGCTGTGGCTCATCATTTCATCCGTCTTTCTACAGTTTAGCAGTACAAAGATCTCAATTAAAGAGCACAATTAATGTAATCCCTAATGATATGTGCTCAAGAAAATTTATTGTACTTCAAAGCTTTCAGGACTCATTCCAGATTATACTTGGAAGAAACAAAACTTTTAAACAGCTCTACTCCTCTGTACACGCTTGGATGATCTGTTATGATACCGACTGATAGCAGTTGCCAAACGTAGCTGTGGGTGGTCTTTCAATATTTAGTGCTGCTTAAATTCCTGAATACATACCTCCTCTCCCGTTTCCTCAGGCAAAGAATTTCACTCCATTTCTCGCCACCACAACCTTTGCATGGTGGGAAAACAAAAAATTTAAATCCTGGCTCTGGAACAACAGACACAAAAGCTAGACCAGTACACGTTGAACCACAAAGAAAAGTAGTATTGTAATCATGTTGCGAATACCTTACTTGAAAAGGTCTTTGTAAAGATATAAAACCACAACCTACAGTTAAAATTTACATCAGCCGCCAACTGCCAACGTTCTCCTGGATGCAGAGAACTTTCTCCTAAGCAATGAGGGAAGACTGAAAGTTTGACCTTTTCAGTGCTGTTTTCAAACCAAATGACAAGCTGAAGCACATTAATATCACCTTGTTCCTTGGTTTTAAATCAGATAACTTATCAGCAGAGCTGGACCTGTCAATTTCTATGCAAAAAAGGGAACTACTTCTGGCAAATTCCTCATTGTAGACTTCGTTCCTCCAGACTGGTCTGATAAGATACTCTCCTTCTATTATCTCAGTGCATTTTTTCATTACACGTCTGCATTGAATTGGCAGGAGTATGGCTCTGTGTTTAAACTTTGCACTGTAACACGCTTTGACACATTTTTACCTCATTTCATTGCAAAGCAACTCAAGATTGATAAAATGTTTACATAGTGTTCTTAACATGACATTGTTTCATCCCTAGGGTCCCAGAGACGCCGTCTAATTCCTAACCTCACTTTAGACACCTCCTCTCCAGTGAGAAAGCCGGTCATCAGTCCAGGGGTACGCTGGGTGGACGGTCCCCTCCGGCCCACACAGAGGGGTTTAGCTGAACCTTTTGAGATTAAGGTTTATGAAATTGATGATGTTGAACGACTACAGAGGAGGCGAACCATAGGCAATAAGGTAAGAATGGGCATCAGAGTGTTTTTACTGCACTTCTCTTGACTGTGCTCTCACTTACTGTTGTTGTGCCCTCAGGAAGTGGTATACTTTAGTGCCAAACTGAAGATCTTAGAGCACCGGCAACAGAGAATCTCAGAGGTACGGGCCAAGTATGATTGGCTGAAGAAGGAACTAGAGCAAACCAAACAACATCTGATGCTGGAGCCAGAGAAATGGACCACTGAATGTAAGTGATTTGCACAATTTTGGTTTATACCAAATTTATTACGTCTAAGAAATAGTCGTATATGAACAAAGTAGAATGAATAGCAAATTCAGTCAACCTGCAGGCATTGTAAAATTTCTTTCAGAAGTTAACATCCGTTTCCTTCATTTTTGCAGTTGACCTTCAGCAGACGTTTGAAGTGGACTCTCTGGAGTACTTAGAAGCTCTGGAGTTTGTCACGGAACGACTGGAGAACCGGGTCAACTTCTGCAAAGCTCATCTGATGATGATCACATGCTTTGACATTGCCTGTCGGCGACGGTAAAAGAATCGCCAAGTATTAAGGACAACTGGAAGTGGAAAAGGCTCAGCAGGGAGTATGTGAGCAAGTTACAAAGTTCATCAATATAACGATGGCTGAAATGATTGGGAAAATGTAAAGGCTTAATATTTTTTCAAAAATGGATTTTGGTGGGAAACGGAAAATGCGGGACTTGGAGAGTTGACGAAAAAAAACAAAAATTGTCCCACGTAGATGGATGAGCACTTTGGAAAATGCGAAAATGGCTTGCTCGCTTGCTGTGAACAAACTAATTATATTGCCATATGTGGATAAAAGAACACATCGTTAAAGAAGATGAAAAACAACAAAAAGGACAACAAGTGCCTTGTGAACACTTCAATATCTTGGAAATCTATGGACAAAAATCCATATTTGTGTACAGATGGTGCTAGCTTAAAAAACATGCATACAAACAAACAAACAACAAAAAAAGTTTAAAAAGTAACAAGAAAAAGAAAATGAAAACACTGCTTGTTAAATTATGTGTTTAATCTCTTTGATTCTGTCTCGATATTTGTATTGTTATACACTAGTCACATTCAACTGAACTGTTACGTGTGTTTTATATTATTTTTTGTATTCTTGGACACACTGAGACCACATAGAGTGTTTCGTATTCCATGAAATAGCACAGCACGACATCTAGAAGAATGATTTTGGCATTGGCTCATTGATTTCTCACATCCCCTGCGGTTATGTTGGCATTTTCAGCAGTGTGGCGCCTCAGGCTCGGCCGCTCCAGTGTGTCACGGTTGAGAGGCGAGAAGAATCCTCAGTCTGGCAGGACCAACAAGGATCTTTAATATCAATAAGAAACAAAAACTTTAATGCATGGCAACTTCATGGGCGTTTTTTAAAGTTTTAACTTCCCAATATAATTTTTGTGTCTAATAAAACTTAGCATTCCAGATCAGATTGGTGCACATGTCTGGTCATTGGTTTTCCCTCTATGTGGTCTCATTGTAAGTGTGCTGACACTTTGGTATAAATCTGTTTATATATTATACAGTATATATATATGGTGCTTGAGACAGTTTCAGCTCTAAACGTTTATAGATGAGTATATAGCCTGTTTCTGGTACTAACTAAAGACTTCATACGCTTTTCCATTCCCGCTTCACTCCTCTTCCCTGACCCTCGCCGAAGCAAAGGGGAGCAACATTCCTGCCTCCCTTTGACCTTTCGGCATTGTAATGAATGAAGGATATTATTTATTTTTTACCTCAGGAGGCCTGTATGACAGAGATGCTTATATTCTATAATTTATTTAGCCTGCAAAGCACTATGCATTAAAATTGTACAGTAGCCAAATTCATGCCATATATATAAAAAATACTTATATATTTCACGTTTGCTCTTCTTTATATATGTTTTTGCATTTCTTCGTAAACGCATCTATCGCCAAATCATGGGAGACGAGAGAACAAGCAATCTCCATGTTTAGTCATGAAATGTTTATTTCCATCACAACCCGTCACGTTCTTCGGCATCTGTGGATTGTTCAAGTAATGCATTGTGTGATATGCGGTACAATGTGCAACGAATTTCGTCCTAAATGCGCTTTAATGTTCTCGAACATGGTTGCGAAACTAAGGCCTCGCCTCCTTTCACTAAGTCATGTGAATAGAAAGGAAAAACAAAAAAAGACTGAGTTTGGCATTATAGATGTATGAGGGAAGATGAGAAAAGTTGTCAACATATTGCTTCATGTTAATACTGCGACAGTCGGCATGATTTCTTGTTCTATGGGGAAAAACACAGCCGGAATGAGAGTTTGATTGGCATACAGACTGATGTAAATAAAGGATGTTTTGGAAGCTTCATTCTTTCTCTGCCTCATTCTGCACAACTAATTTACAACTAAAATAATTCTCTCTTAAAATGTTTCTCAGGTACTATAAAATTTTTTATTTTTATTTTATTTTTTAACTGGAATTTCTTATAAAAAAGAGTGAAAGCATCCATTAGTTGACCTTTTTAATTCATTATTTTAATTCAATGTCCCCTAAGCTTCATTTTAGATGTTTTAATCTGCTTGCAGACAAAATTAATCTTCATCTTCCTCTTCAGCTTTAATAGCCATCAACCGTAGACATGAAAAGAACAAGGGAGCTTTATTATATAATAATTCACCATGACAGGACAAATACAGATAACAACGCTTAGTATTGAAGATCTCAGTTTAATAACAAATGTGAATTGATTTTTATCAGTTATTTAGCTAGAGGAAATAAGTAGAAATAATTTCTGTTCTCTCTTTTGAAGGATCAAACTCGCTTAGAAATGTGGATATATATGCCGTGCCCTGTATAAAGTGAAAATAAATATGCATTGTTTATCCTTTTGAGCTTTCATTTAAAAAAAGAAATCACAAAATTCTAACCTATCATTGAAGTAAAACAATTCAAATGGGGACAAAATCTCATTGTGAAATAAACATAGAGGATGTGTGTCTCTATCGTCCTAATGTGCAGTGAGAAGGTTTCTAAAGGCTCTTCAAGGACAACAGCTGAAGAATTGCAGAAAATAGTTGAGTCTCAAGGTCAGAAAACCTCATCCAAAAACAATCTCTAGCATGTTCAGTTGTCAGACAGGACTGGAACTACAAATGGGACTGGCTTCTATAATCAGATGAAACTAAAAAAAAAATAGTTTAACAGAAATCACTCAATATGGGTTTGAAGAACCCAGGGATAAAAAGTACTCCATGTGTACAATGAAGTATACTGCTGTGTTTTTGATGTTGTGGGTCTATATTTCAGCTAGAGGTCCTGGACATCTTGTTTAGACACATGGCGTCATGGATTCTATCAAATACAAGCAGATAAGAATCAATAATTCACTGACTCTGATAGAAATCTTATAATGGGCCATGGTTGGGTCTTCCACTGGGACAATAATCCAAAACAAACATCAAAATAAACACAAAAATTAGTCACTGAGCACAAAATGAAGCTTTTGCCATG
>JAUMHI010000061.1:2750866-2773954 GCA_032359435.1 Enteromius unitaeniatus
CATGTATTGGAGAAAAACATTTATTTCATCATGAGTTTTTCTCCCCATTTTCAATTGTTTTACTTCAATGATAGGTTGGAATTTAGAATTTTGAATGACCTTTGTTCAGATTTAACAATGGTGACAAAAATTAGTGGAGGGCAGTGTATATATATAACCAAAGACTATATTTGCAGAAAAAACAAAAACAAAACAGAAAACTTTTTTAAAAATCGCTCGATTTGTGAGAATTCTGTTTTTGCTAATTATCTTTTAATAGTATATATATATATATATATATATATACTTGCTAACTTGATAACACAGGCACATCTGTACTGTTGAGAAATGACAGTTGAAATAAATTTCATTTTGGTGGAAATGTCTTACTGAAAACCCATTTTATAAATCAAAACTGTAAATTTGGAGTACAAGAAGTTTTGCTAAATACACATTTCACATAAAAAGTAAAAACTTTCATAATACTGTAGTACTCTAAATTGTCATAATAATAAACTTAAATGTGTATAGTTTTTATTGTTTCATTTTTAAACCCTTTTTTATTCACTTAAGTAACAATCTTCCAAAAGTCTTTAAAAGGGACCAATTTTCTGTGCTCCAAAGCATTCTAAATTTACAGTTTAAGATGGAAAGTAAATTTTTCAGGTCTATGCTCAAAAAGTGGTTAACAGGTAATAAATGTATCATCATCACCTTTCCGTGAATACATAAAATGTAAAAAATAAATAAATAAAAAAAAATATATAAAATATTATTGATCTAGTATTCATTTTTTTACTTTTGACCGTCACGTGAACAGCACCTGAGGGTTAGGTACAAATACAATCTTACTCTTGATTTTTGGTGAAACATGACTGCAAACAGGATTTGTGGTTGGAGTCGTTCAGGTTATGTTAGGTATGATGTCATAGGCTTAACAAAGGGTTCAGAGCGTGAGTGAAAGATTGGACTGCTGACAACTCGTCGCTCTATACTAACTTCCTCTATTTCCTCTTAAGCCCCATTCTATCCAACAGAATGACATTTTCTAAGATGTTATCTCATCTCAGAGAAGTGCACCTCCAAAAGCTGTTTGCTTTAGCGGCCCCAAAGTTATGAGACGTGTAATCCCGTCTATCTGTATCCTGACACTCAGGAGGGTTAAAAAGATTTAGCAACAATAACACGTTCTGGAAAAATGTCCGGAAAAGTGTCATCTGTGCTGATCCAGACCAACTACACTAACAAAAGACTTCCATTCTAGCATACATAGACTCAGACACAAACTTTATTAATAATGTGATTATTTACACATCGCTTCTTATTTTATCACCAAAATGACATCACTACCTAGTTATAAAAAAGATATCAACAAAAGCTAGTTCCTTATTATTATTATTAATGCAACAGAAAGTCATAGTAAGGTCATTTTATTTAACACTTAAAACAATATTCATAAGAAAACATTCTGATTAGTGAAACACCTGGAAAATGTTCTTACTTAAACGGCAGTTTTTTTATGATTGCATATAAATGGCAGCATCTGTTCAAACCAGAATATTGAAATGATTTAAATTATCCCTATATCTGTGATTAGCATGAAAGCTATATGATGTTCATATTTTAAAAAACTGTAAAAGAATTTTGATTCAACATATTAAGGCATACGATGGGAATATTTATTGAAAGGATTGACCCACATTACAAATCAAGTACTCACGGCAGTAACAAAACCCAGATGGTCAAAGCAGAGCATAAAAACACAAAGCAGCTGCTGAAATATGTTTATGAAATCAGAGCGAAAAGCATCGCCTTGCCAGAGTAACTCTGATGATTGAAGTTAATGATGAGAAACTGAAGCACAAATCTGAGGTGTGTGTTGTTTGGAGTGCTTTTACGAAGACGTTATTGCTGAAAAGGTGTTGCCTTTCACAATAGTTGATTATGTGATAGTCAAAATCACACTATAGTTAAGGGTCATTAAGTCAAGGTTTAATAAACAGTTTTGAAAAGTTACTACAGCTCCTCACAGTAGTTTGGGCAAATGTATTAATGTTCTAATCGATTTTCCAAACAACACACCTCAAATATAACATTTCCTTGACATTCAGTCCACTAATTTGGGGTTACAATACCTAGACTTGAGACTTTCTTTTGAATAATATAAACTATACCTTGGATTGAATGTTAAAAGTAAAGGGGACAGCAAGTTGAACTCTGTCATTGTAAAACATTTTGAAAATGAAAAAGTGGAATGAATTCCAATCTGAAATGGAATGAGCAATCTGCGGTGGAATGGAAAAGCATGGCAGAGTAATGTAGATTTTTTTTCCTCTGGCAAGCGGAGCATAAGAAAAATATAAAAAAAATGTTCTGTTGCATTCTAAAGCAGCTGGTTTGATACACAGTGGCACAAAAGCAGGTGGCAGACACAACCATCCAGAAACATCCCATTTGAGAGCAAATATACAGTGCCGTGTTTATTGACAGCCAGTGCATCAAAGTATTTTGGGGGACTGCAGCAGTCTCTCTCTGTGCGATGGCACACATCGACCTAGACTCGACCCAGCTCAGCCTGGCACTCGCTCAACTTTCTTCTCACCTCATTCGTCAGGGAGTGAGCCGTCCCGTGGGTCACCTTCATGATGTCATAGGCCTGAGTGGGAGCAGGAGAGATGCTTGAGTTAAACGACTGTCATGTGAGGGAAGAAAATTCATTTAAAGGTTTGAAACTGGAGCTGTGAGAGTCCAAAGCAGCCATTATGTTACCGTGGGATTTCACTGCTGAACCAAGAGCGTCACGGGTGAAATTACAGTAAGAGAAATGTGGAATATTAACACTGTTCTATTTTAATTAAAGGATAAAAAAAGAAAAAGGAAAACAAATGTAATCATCATAGTATATAAAAAAAACGTATATAATTAATAAACTTTCGGTGCCTTTTATAATATTTCTGTACTTTTTAGTTTTAACTGTAATTTTTACAATTTTAAATGTACTAGTTTATTCTTTTTTAAGTTTATATATTTATATAAAATTATACAATTATAAATGTACATAAGTTTATATAATCTAAATGTGGGTGAAATTTTAATGGCAGAAAAGTTACCATTAAGATAAAATGCTTTTATATATATGATATTATTTTATTTTACAAACTTATCATATTCATATCATATCATATTCAAACTCATATTTCCGTGAATGTTTGTAAATTGGGGGGATATATTTGGTGTGTAATATGGGTCTTTCTTAATAAATAAAAAGTAAAATTGATGATAAAAGTTATATTATATTATATTATATTATATATTTTTACAAATATTGGAGCCTTTATCATATGTCACAGCGGATATATAAAAATCAATTTAGCCAACATCCCTTTAAATAAATGTTAAAATATATAAAATATCAGATACTGTATCACATTAACGTCACAGTCTTTTAATAAAATCAGTAAAGGCTACGATGTAGGCATCATGATAATAAAACATCTTAGCATGTAATGTAATGTATTTTTGTCTTTATTTTCCCATCTGCACAGACACATTCTGCCTGATTCGGGCTGCCTTTAAATCACAAAATCTTATCTAACCGCAGCAGACAGACAGTGAAGTCAAATCCATCCCACCGTTTAGACAACGATCAGACCGCAGGGCAGAAGGCAGCTGATGACCATCGAGGGTCTCATTACTAACAGACCTGTGTGAAGCTCCCCTGAGCCTCCTCCAGTCTGCCCTGGTAGTGCTGCAGCTTCCCCACCCTCAGCAGCTCCACCGCTCTGGACGGATGAGGATCACTCAAGTACAGTCTGTGCGAAGAAACACAACATTACTGTAGCACTGATAAAAATATATGGTAACAAGGTGAGCTTTCAAGTGGATATATTGTTTAAAAATCTCAGTTAATGACTGGATGTAGATTCAGACCCTAAAAAGAGAGCTTTATGCACTACCACCAAAACTTTACTTTAGATATTTCTAAGACAAAATGGGGTAATATTTTCATATAGGGACCAGTTCGCACTATTAACCAGTAACGTATTAGCATGCTTGTTATTAAAATATGGTCTGTTGCATGACCATATTCTACATCCCCAATCCCAATCCTTACATTTAACAACGATCTTACTATTAATAAGCAACAAATTAGAAGGTTATTGAGGCAAAAGTCCTAGTTAATGATTTATTAATAACAAAAATTTAACCTTAAAATAAAATGCGACCGAAAACTGACTACACCAGAATATTATAATACTGAGATATACAGTACACAGTATTAAAACTGTATAATACAGTATTAAATAAACACAATAATAATTTATAATTAACACTGTCTTCAAAAAAATAACAATTACATGCCCAAATGCAAGAAAAGCAATAAATAAACAATTTATTAAACTGATAAGTAAAATCATACGAATACAAAATATTTTAACCAATGACTTCTGATATTATAAATCAGTGTTGATTGTTTTTCAATCTAGGATTTTACAACAAGTGAAATTCAGCATAGAAACACTTTATTCCCGAGTAGAAAAGATGACTGTTTAGTACTTTTTGAAGCCTTCATTAAAGAAAATAAAGAAATATGAAAAAAATGTATCTATCAATTAAAAAAGTTTTGATTTTATCTGCTTCAAATATTGTCTTAATTAGTAAGGTGACAATAATCATTAAATTATACTATATTAAATAAAAAAAACATAAAATTTAGATCAATTTTAAAAAGTTCTGATTTTATCTGCTTCAAATATTGTCTTAATTAGTAAAGTGACAATAATCATTAAATTATACTATATTAAATTACAAAAACATAAAATTTAGATCAATTTAAAAAAGTTCTGATTTTATCTGCTTCAAATATTGTCTTAATTAGAAAGGCGACAATAATTATTATATTTCTTGTCACTAATCATCAACCATCACAGTACACTTAATACTAAACTTCAGCTCACCGCAGGGATACTGTAGTAAAGAAATATTCTTTAGATCAACACTTTTTCTGGAGAAATAAATACACCAGACAAACGATGTACTGAACACAAAACCCTGATCTGATCTCGTCTTATATTTCATCAGTCTCCGAAGAAATCAACATTTCCTCTATTACATGTCTTTATAGATAGTGTTTGAGCAGATCAGATTAATAGTGTGCTGCTGGCAGGAAACATGCAAACATCAGCATATTCCAGGAGCAGGAGCGTGAGGGTGATGTTCCTGTCAGAAGAGCAAGAAAGAAAAGCCTTTATTCCACATTTCTCATTCATCCGCACTGAGCCGAGGGCAGCAGGCCAGGCTTACGGTGATCCGCTGCCAAACCGGGCTCCTAAAACCACCACATAAAGTCACAAAGAGAAAGATAACAACATATGAGGATTTCAAGTATTTCTTAACATCATTCACAACACGTTTTATTGCAGTAACATCAAGCACTTCCAAAATATGCCACCAAAAGCATACGGTTCTGCATTTTGTTTCTTTTGCGTTCTAACTAATAACTCGGAGAGCTCAGTAAAGCTGTGCACATTTCATCTTCACAGCCTTGACTTTCACTTAAAGGTCAGACCCTTGGCAGTTAAAACAATGATGAAGACGAGCTCTTACAGTTGTTTAAAAATCTCAGGGGGTTTTCTACAGAGAAGCTCAGTCACTGTCTGGACACACTTGTGTTGTGAAATATTTGTCTGCTGGGACGCCTCGTGACAGTCTTCATCACGTAGAGCAGATTTTTATTGCTGTGGGTTGTGGGTCCAAGGTCATCCAAGAGCAGAGATTGATGCTTTAAGCTCCTTAGGTTTGCTTTAAAGACCCTTGTGATTTTGCAAGTTGTAAAAATGTCTAGAAATATCAGATTCTGTGAACGTTACAACAAAAGAAGGAGAATTCAAGCACCGCGAGGACAATGAATGTGAAAGGACTTGATCGATGTGTACTGTAAATATTTCTCTGAATATCATTTCACAACGTCAGATAAGAAGAACACAACACAAGCCCTGGAAGGTCTGCTGCAGAGAGTTCAAGCAGACTGTAATCCAAAAGTAGTCAGAAAACACTAATTCGTACGACCTCATTCACACTATTTTGTATTTTGTCTAAACCCCAGTGATGGGTATAGGACGGGGGTTCGGTGTAGGTAATTCGTACAAATTCATATGAATTGGCAACTCGTAAAATATGTAGGATTTAGCAAAAATCTAATTTCAATTCAAATATGAATTTGTAAGAATTAGCCACCTTGTAAAAAATATGTATGAATTGCCGTGAGACTGGGCTGGAAAACATTAAAAAAATAAGTAATCTTAATTATATTATCTGTGTGTGTGTGTGTGTCATGTAATTCAGATCACTTAGTTTAGGAAATATATTCTGACTTTTTTTCATTTCTTTGATAAAATATAATCCATTCTTTTTTCAGTTTTTTTCAAATGCGTTAAACACATTGCTTCAGGGTTTCCAGAACTGAAGTAAATGAAATAACTCCTGAGGGTTTATGATGAAAAGCTAATAATTCAGTAAATCATAAAAATGTCAAATTAAGATGGATAAATACAAACACGTGCAAGTCTATATTTAAGAATAATATGCTATGTTTATATATCACATTTATTGAAATATTAATATAAAATATAAGCGTATAAATATACTATATATAAATGTTTACATGTGAATATTTTAAAAATATATATGTGCGAGTGTATTTATATATAAATAAAACATGTTTATAAACAAAAACATTTATTTGGGATTTATTTGTTTGACAGCACTAATACAGTAATTTATTTTGTATTTATTTATTTATTTTTTACATATACCTGCATGTCAATGTAATCATTAAACAACATTAACTAATTTTAGGGGGAATAATAATAATAAAGACACTCTGCAATAATATATATATATATATATATATATACAATTTGCAATAATATATATATATTTTTTTAATATATATCTATTAGCCTATAAAGGATTCCAGACTCACACTTTATCCACCAAAGCCATTAATACAAATAGAAACAATTTTAATTAAAATTCACCCTTAAGCAACTTTTTCTGCACATGATTAGACTTTAATAAATACTATAACAGATAGGCCTGTTAAAATATACCAAATGAGAAGAACATGATTTGTAAGAACAAACACAGCGCAAATGCTTTCACAACCCTTTAAACAATCTCAGTGAAACCAGTCTGAAAAACAACAACAACAACTTTAACACTGGCTTAAATCACCCTAACCAGCAGAACCACAACATGTTTCTGATGAAGTCCATTCTCCATCACTAGTCTAGCCTGAACCAGCACTTTCTGTTGCCGTAGCAACAGCTAGAGGAGGGGCAGCTCGACGCAGCGACCTGTTAACACTCCCATTAGTGTTAGCTCAGCCTTTCTATTCATCTCCACGCTGGATCATTACCAAGAACAAAGAGCCCTATCTCTGCTGGGACCACTTTGGAGGAATATTAAATTGTGATTTCTATCTCCTCACAAAAAGAAACTTGTTCGGGAGCTGTGAAGAAGCACCACATCCAGGAAAGACAATAGCCTTTATCATTAATCTGGCTGGCACATTAACAAAGCCCCGCGCTGTAATCTGCAGCTTACATCTCTGTGCATTAAAAGTGCTTTTGTCATGTGTTATCAATCTCTGAGTTTAGTCCTGTAGACGTTAAGGTTGTTTGTAGTTCTGATGCTACAGTTCACACAAGAATGCATACAGTATAAAACCATCAGCTGATCAATGTCTGATCACTCACTCAGACCTTTTATCATTCATGGAGGCGTGTGTTGAATACACGTGCATTTCTGAACCAGATTGAGAAGGTTATGGATTCAGTAAGGTACATCTTCTTTATATTACTTACTTCATCATTCATTTTCATTTTGGCTCCATTTAATCTCCCTACTGCCAAGAAGAAATATATATATATATATATATATAGTGAGATTAAATGGAGACAAAATGAAAATGTTTTAGATTTTTTTCTTGCGAAACATCCCAATAAACTCATGCATCTTAAACTCTTCTCAAAATGTTTTTTCTCAAATTTTTTTTCTCAAAAGTCAAAATTATGAATCATTATATTAATATTATATTATATATCAATTATTATTGTATCAAATATATAACATAACATTACGCAATTATTTTATTTAAATGCCATGTCATTAAAAAGAAGTGGACTCTTTGAAAAACTTGATATGCTACATAGACTTTGCAAAGCAAAGCAAAATAAACTAAAACATTTTTAATAAAAAAATAAAAACAACCTTTTTAAAGTAATAAATTAAATAAAATAACGGTGAAGCATATTATTTTTCCACACTCAATTATGTTATCATAGCAAGATAAATAATTTCAGTAGAAAATAAAATATCGAAATTAAAATGGTGCTGCAAATTATTTTATTTTCAAATTTATTTTTATTATGTTATCATAATAAAACAAGAAACCAAACAAAAACAAAATGAATTGGAATAAATTGAAATTTTTGAAAAACTGAAAACAAAATGATGTTTTGTTCTCAAAAACAACAACAAGTCTGGGGCGGAGTTATCTACTAATCGCAGACGAGGAGGAGGGTTCATATTCATACTTTTGCAGTTCCTTAAAAAATTTCAAACACATTAAAAATGACTCAATCAAGCTTTCATGAGTTATGAAACATAATTAAAGATAACTAAAATATTTTATTTCACACTTCCACCAAAGAAATGCCTCTTCTTAATAAATACCATATTTTCATTCATAAACATGTTGATGTATAAGAATCTTCTCTCTCTCTACATCTCCCTGTTTGTATGACGCCTTACCTCCAGAGCATGGGAAGATGCTTGGTTACAGCAGACTCACACTTTCACCTACATGACTCAATATTCCCACCCTGACCACCTGTCCCTCACACATCCACCTCTGACTCCATCTCTGAACCCTCAGACTCATAACAAAGCCCTCCATTACAATCCAATCCTGCTGAACCCCATCCCATTCCCTCCCTGTGCTGTAATACTTGGTTTAGTCAGCACCCTGTCTGTTACCCAGACTCCCACGCTGCGGTCTCAATGTCACTAAAGCCTTCCTGGGCCTCTGGATCCTTCTGGCAGCTTCTCACAACTGTGTGTGGTTCTGTTTTCTATCTGTTTTATGAAGCAATGCTGTAGGTGCCCCCAAAACAATCCCTCTCACACATTTCACACCCATTTCCCCTCTGAACTGCTGACAGCCGACACATATTTTTTGACCCTGAAAAACCGAGGAGCCTTTTAATTAAATAACTGTATTGTGTAGCAAGATCAGGTTCGCTCTGACCCCGGCCTACACTCATTTCTAAGCGAAGTGAAGTGGAGAACACGCTCTAGCGATGAAGCTCTGGCACCCATTCAGCAGAAGTTTAAGTTTCCAATCTTTCTTCTGAGTCATGACAGTGAGATGAGGACAAAGGAAGGGCTTCAAGGAAGCTGTCAGTGCAACTAAAGACAGACAATATCAGCTCTGTTGTGTTATGTAGCAGGCGCAAGAAGTATTTCAACATTTTTAGGCACTTAAAACAATAAAATTAGTTAGATTAGACCTCATTTTGAACATTATATCTACACTTTTACATATTAAAATCCACCTATTTATGTTTCTTTGTTTATTTAAAAATGTTGTTGTTAATTTTGAAAGAAAAAGATTTGACCTCAGTTTGGACTCTTATTTTTAAAATGTAGTGTTTATTTATTTACTTAAAAAGTGTTTTTGTTACTCTGCAAAAACCTTTTTTTTTTTTTTTTATAAAAAAAATGAAAAGATAAAACTAAAAATAAAATAAATATCAAATAGCCTATGCAATTCACAGTCAAAAGCTAGCAGTTGTGTTTGCTGGAATTTTAAAACAAAAATCAAATATGAATATAAATAAAAATATGGTTCTGCAATATTGCAGGTTTCACAGATTTAAAAATCAATCTGAAAACAAATAACACAATAAAATATATAATTCATCAACTTATATAACATACTAACCTATTGAAGTTCTAAAATCTGTTTTATATATATTTATAATAAAATAACTACCAAAAACAGAAGTGGTAAAGAAAAAGCCATATGATGAATCATAGCTTCTCTATACCAATAATAAATAATAATTCTATAATTCTAGGAATGTCAATTGCACACACACAGCATATTATATATATATATATATATATATATGATTATTTTGTTACAGAGTGAGTACCTTTCTTTCCAATAAACATAGGGTTGTTATTCTCTTTTATAATGCACTGACATTCATACATTTTTAAGTGACTTAAGTGTCCAAATATGTTTTGTGGGCAACGTACATGAAATAAAGTGGCATCTATTTGTCTTTCTGCTTGGCAATGAACAGAACTAAAAGTCTGTGGTAAAAGCAAAATGCGAAGCAGGGGAGATTCTTCATGAATATTTAAATATAACAGCCCTGTTTCATACAGCATCTATGAATAGAAATACGCATCTCTGAAGTACTGATGTAGAATACTGAGTTTTTCTTTACACCACCTGTTGGTGTTTTGGCAGCAGGTAAAATATACATACGTACCAGCAGCAGCTCATTAAAAATAATTAGGCTTTAATTGGCATGACTGAATATATTAAGTGGAAAAGATCGAGAAAAGAATGCACATCCAATCAGAGCTGGGTTCATGAACAAAGCAGCAACATAATTATCTGCACACTGATAATAGCGCTGCAAAATGTTTTACTTAAGCAGCTTGCAATGTTTAAAGCTCACAGGTCTGGCTTGATAATATAGGTGTGAATTTTTCTCATTGAGCATCTCAGCCTCTTAGATGACTGGGTAGGTGAGCTATATAGATAAGAACAGAGTGCTGAGAGAAACGCCCCGGGATCTGCTGCTTTGTGCTGAGAACACTGCTGGATCTGCATAAATCCACATCTGATAACTGTGCAAATGCTTTCTAAATGCACATTCTGTCTGGCCAACATAGTGGAAATAAATGTGCAATTATATTAAATGTGCGAAATAATTTTAGCATCTCTGTATTTGCTGAGGCTAAAGCATAGTTTGCCTTGCAGAGATATTGTGCACTGGCTTTTAGATGCAGTTTTCATTTACATAGCGCTTTATATAATACAGATCGTTTCAAAGCATCTTAGCCTTAAAGGAATAGCTCACCCACAATTAGTTTAACCTCAGACCATACAGGATGTAAATGAGTTTGTTTCTTCATCTGAACATAACAAGAGAACTTTAGTATTACATCACTTGCTCAACTACAGATCCACTGCAGTGAATGGGTGCCGTCAGAATGAGTCCAAACAACTAATAAAAACAACTTCATAGCATCAAATAGCTTCCTGTGAATTAAACACACACACAAATCCATCAAGACGCTTCCAAATCAATTATGAGCATAATATTGTTTTCACCAGCATAAAAGCTGTCTTAAAGAAAATGCAGAAATAAAGTTTACAAGCAGAAGCAGATAAAACAAATATGACAAAAGATAAAAACAAAGCGTGTGGATTTTGCTGTGAGGACAACAGGGGAGGAACTTTTTCACTGGAGCAGGCATTTTTATGGACTATGAACTGGTATTTTTGGCCAGAAGCAAAGGTTCAAAAGCCCTAATGATGGCTTTACAAGCTTTTTGCTTTATAGGAGAGTAACTGATGGACTGGAGTCATGTGGATTACTTGTGGATTATTGTTTGAGATGTTTGGACTCTCATTCTGACGGCACCCATTCACTGCATTTTATTATAAAATAAGTTTAGCTTCAAGTCAGTGATATTGCTTCAACCTAGTGCAATAATAAAGTGCCATTTGTTGCAAAGTAAGTGTCGTTATCCAGCTTTATGCTATCAATGCAGTTAAACCAATAATGTTACTCAAAAAAATATCCTGGTGCAAGTCCCCCCCCTGCTGAGCTCCTCCTTTGTTGTGCTAATGGGTCATTACCTGAAATTTAACATTACCCATTACCACATTTGCATTTGCAAGCCAGGTGGGGGAAAGTTTGTTGAACTGAGTTTCTGGGATTTTGAGTGACAATGTGACAATGAATGTAATGAATAGATATGTGTTTTTTACCATGCTGAAATCATCTGGCCCCTGGAATATAGTCAAACAACTGTCCAAAAGAGATTCAAAAACAGAATGTTTTATTTTCTCACACAACTATATACAAGTTCCAACACGAGAAACATATGTTTCAGTGTCCCATCAACCCTGCCATGTTGCACAGGCAAACCTGCTGCTACACTTACATTTACATTTATTTATTTAGCAGATGCTTTTAGATGTATATGGATGCAATTAAAATGATGAGTTTCAGGTGATCTGAGCAACATGAAGGTACTGTAGGTCATTATTTCTGCAATTCTGTTTTGGGTGTAAAATGACATCACCGTTTAATGACGGTGACAGAGACAGAAATAGTCTCTTTGGAAGCAGTTTTCTGTTGTACATCAGTGTAGATGCCTCAAGGAAAGGCCGCAGACTATGTAGACTGATGAACTTTGACTGAACCTCCTGTGAATAGATCAGATGTCATTTGGCCATGAGATAAAAGTGAGGCCTTAAAAGCCCTAGAAGTGACTAAGCTTGACTTGGTCAGTAGTCAATTAAATTTTCATATAACTCAGAAGAAGCTAACCTACAGCAGTTATAAATATAAAAATGCTGCCTCTGTGGGCATAACAACAAAAACAATATGACTGTTTTGAATAAATATTCATGCACTCCGCAAGCTAATGAGAAATGACAGAAAAGATCAGGACAGGTCCTTCCACCAGTCCTGGAGATATCAACTAAATAAGTGATCTAGTGAAGTCTGGACACGTGCTTCTCTTGTTTTGTCTGATCTGAAAGAAAACTTTGCATGTAAATGATAAACGTGCCGTGAGTCAGGTCTAAAGAATGTGCTGTTTACAACTTAACTAGATGCACAATGTCTATTGCTAGTTAGAGGCAAAGCGGTACTTCAGGCGATAAGGCAAAGTACATAAACATTGGAGTGAAGTCACTCTTGAAGCTGCAACAAAGATCCCATGCAGAGACCCGAAACTGTCAAAGCCGAGCGGTCAGATTTTTACAGGAACGAAGGGAAAATCCACAGATCCGGATGCCCTTGGCGGTTCATCGCGTGGAGCCGGACTCTCAGGAATGTTCCTTCTTCCACTTCATTGGATTAACTGCTTAATGTTCTCATTTGCATATTAATGACACGGCAGCTTGTCTCGCTTTAATAGAGGATTTGAACTGGTCTGGAATGTAAGGAAGAATGCATTTAAGGAAGTGACCTTTAACTAGACTGTAACCTTAAAACAAACATTCTTCACTTTTGCATTGTTTTAAATGATCACATTATCATTATTATCATTATATGAATACAAATATTATTAATATTATTGAATTCAAATATAAAAGTAGATGACTTTCGATTTATTTATACTTACAAATATATGGTAAATGTGGTCAAATATATGGGTCAAAGACTAGATTTTGGTGTCCGTATTAAATTAAATTGACAAAATATGATTTTATGTATTTATATAAAGCATATTAAATACAAGAACATTGTCTACTTTAATGTTTTGTAATAATTTTTGCAAAAATGAAATGTTAAAATCATAGTTAAACAACATGCTTATTCTGGTCTGCTTATTAAAATTTATAAAAGCAAAAGTGTCCATAGTAAATTTGATTACATTTTATGCTATTAAATACAAATATCTTGCTTACAAAAGGCAAAACCTACTGGTTTTATGGACAGCAGCGAATATGGGTAGACTTAAAATGACAATTATTTATTAGGGGCTCCTTTGCAATCCTTAAATCAAGTCATTTAATTTTACAAATTAAAGATAAAAAAATGTAAGATTATTTTGTAATATGAATATTTTCCTTAGAAACTTCTCTGACCCATATATAGTGACTTTTAGAAACAACACCTGCCAAAACACCACCAAAATCATATAAGCAAAGTCACGCATCCATCTGCATGACTGAATGACAGGAATTCAAAACATTCATGTTGTAATGTATAGTTAATAAGCGAGCCGCAGTTGTTGAGCTATTGATAGCGCAGTCACCTGGATGTGAGAATGCTAATAGTTCCTGTTTCCAGGCTGAACAGCAGGTACCACAAACCTGGGAAGTGTTTGAAATGATGGCTGCACTGTAAGTGGGTCATATAACATGACTTTAACTTGAAAAAACACAAGCGAGAGGAGCAAAATCGATCGAGTTTAAGAAACATTTTTCACTCTTTGCTTAAAAGGTAACTCCACCTCAAAATGATAAATTAGTCATTATTCATCTACCCTCATGTCATTCCATTTTAAAAACACAATTTAGGATATTTCGAATGAAAACCGTGAGGATTGGCTATCCCATTGACTACCAAGTAACACTCAAGGTCCAGAACAGTATTAAAAGACATTGTCTGAATAATCGATCGACCATCAGTGGTTCAATTAGAATTTTTTGAAGTGACGAGAATACTTTTTGTGTGCAAAGAAAACAAAAATAACAACTTTATTCAACAATTCTTCCCCTCTGCATCACCCTAAAGCGCCGTTTAGGAGAGTATCCACCAAACGAACGGGTTTGGAATTGCGCTGAGAAAATTTACTAGATAGATAGACTTGTAATTTGTGTTATTCAATAAATAAATAAATTAATTAAAATTAAACAATTAAAATAAATGGTTGTTTTTATACTAATAATATTATAATTATCATATGTTAAACACACAGACAGTATATTGCATATTATACATTATATATGTACAGCTATAACAAGGCATAAAAGGATTTCTTTTCTTTCTTTTTTTTTTTTACATACAAAATCAATTGACCTTTTTTAAAAACTCAGGGTTAGTTTTGGACAAAACACAGATCAGACTAATCACCACCTATGTAAGGTGTCAAATCATTTAATATCCCTAGGTCTTGGTATAAAGACTGAATAAAAGTTCAAAGTAAAATACAAAGCATCGTCATACATAAATAATGAGAACCCAATGCTAATTTTCTAATCAAATTAATTATTGTGAGAAGACTGGCTAAAAACAGCATACACTAATGAATCTCTTTGCATATATTAGGCACTTGAGCAATTAAAACAATTCAGTGGCTCTAACTAAACTGCCTGACTGATCTCCAAATAGATTCGGTGCATAAATAAATGTCTATTTATCTTGCAATAGCCGGCAGCGGCCTTAGTTAACATGCAACACGTAGAACAGGATCAAGTTTCTTTGAAAACAAATCACACCACACAGATAGAAAACAAATTTTGAAGTTTCTTAAGGTAACCAAATTAAATTTCTTCCTGCGTTCAAGCTCTCTTGTGATTTGAAGGATCTATTATTGCTTTGTCAGCCAGTATCTCTTTCCAAACCTCTTACAGCCTGAATGACAAGAGGAGGGGGGCAGGACCACTTTTAATAATTGCTTGTTCAGAAAGCATTCACATGGTGAACACAGGACCAGCCAATTCCAGAAATAATTTGGGATCCCAGACAAGGCCAATAATGAACCTCACAATTTTGAAACGCAGAACAAAGGCGCATGACGAATGCTGAATTAAGCTGTAATGGAATGTCATGAAGCCCGGCGTTACATGATGACTGGAGCTGTCACTTAAACAAAAACGCTTTCACAGCCTTCATAGCCAAGTAGTGATTTTTTTACTGATTTTCCCAAATGTTAGATGGATATTATGACTCCTAGTGACTCTTAAACTCCATTTTCAAGTGAATATAGAGGGCATGTACAACGATAATGAAGTAAAGCGGAAAAAACAAGGCACAGCTGGAAACTTTTGGTGTATGGACATGATTTCTGTAATGTGTTGTGCTAAAAACCATTCTGAGAGCAAAAAGCTTTTTCTTCACTGATGTACATATTTTTTAAAAAGTTGCTGCAATCGGACAAAACGGGCAACTTACGCTACTTCTTAAAAGTTTAAGATTTGAAAATGTTTTTAACAGATGACTCTTATGCTGAGGAAAGCTGCATTTATTTGACCAAAAATACAATAAGTTCTGAAATATTATTATAATTTAAAATAACTGTTTTCTATTAGAATATATTTTGAAATGGAATTAATTTATGTGAATTTTCAGCATCATTACTCCAGTCTTCAATGTCACATGATCCTTCAGAAATCTTTCTAATATGCTGATTTGATTCTCAAGAAATATTTGTCATTATTATCAATGCTGAAAATATAATATTTTTGAGACAAGCATTGCGATTTTCCCTTTAATAAATAGAAAGTTCAAAATAACAGTATTTATTTTAAATAGAAATACTTTGTAACGGTAAATTATTGTGAATGTCTTTACTGTCACATTTGATTAATGTAATGCTTCTTTACTGAATAAAAATCTCTTTTGAAAAAGTAATGTAGCCAATTTAAAATACATTTATTTCATACCAAGCTTAGCTCAAATCTTTGAACATAGATATAAAAATTACAATTAAAGGGGTCATCCGGTGCCACATGCACTTTTGCAAGCTGTTTGGGCTGAAATATGTGTTGGGAGTGTGTGTACACAACCACCCTACAATGATAAATATCCACCAGTAGTTTTCCTTAAATTTAATAAAAATAAGTTGCCCCTTCTGAAATCAAGCCATTCAGACCTGCCCTGAGTGAGCCGTCATCAGACCGAGACGCAGAGACGAGCAAGACTCCTAAGAGATTGAGCTGTTTTGTTGTGGAATGTACTAATGAACATAGCAGTAGTTATTTACCCCCAACATCTGAGTGACTGAAGACGCAGAGGATTAACGTTACGTTTGGTTCTGAAGGGAAACGAGCCCTTGATCAACCAAAATGTGTTTATGTTCGCGCGAATCATTTATGATCCAGCCGCGAGTATAGTGTCTTTTAATGAATCTTTGCAAATCACCTTTCAGAATAATGTGCTAATTAGCAAGTTTCACTAAGAATGCGGCTAAAAAAAGATCCTCTGAGAACGCCTCGGAAAAGAGGGGTGGGGTCAGTGGAGCTTGTGAAGATTTAAAGGGTACAAAGAACAGAGTGATTACTAAAGAGCTGTTTGCATATATTAGCATAAATACTGTATATGTCTTTGAGAAATTTTAAAACAAACTATATTAAAAACTTTCCATTAAGACCCTAAATAATCATATTAGCTTGTGGAAAATTGGTTTTGTCTGACTTTAAACTTTATCTGGAGTACACAGCACACATTTCTTAATATTAATTCTAAAATATGTATTAATGTCACTCACTACTGTATATTGTTTAATTGAAAGATATTTAATGTGTACCTGAAGTATACTTGCAGTACTTCTACTTTAGCACAAACAAATATACTTAAGTATAGTTGGACTTAAGCACTACTTCTGCACAATTTTAATAAAACACATAAATATGTATATGTAGTATACTTAGCACAAAATATTTCAAATACATTTTATACAAACACATTCTAAACTTGTACACAGTACTGTATATATCCCAGGGATTTCCATATATTACTAGTATGGTATTTCAGAATATAAACCTCATTAAGTATCAGTTTTCAGTCTTACATTTTCTTTGGTGAAGACAAGAAAAGAAATCATTGTGAAAGCAGCAATTATCAGCGTTTGAAAGACGCGCAATGAAAACGACCAAACGATTGAAATATTCTGGTGTGCAGTATTTATCTTCTCTTATAATGTGCATTTATCTTGATGTACTAACAGCGGCGACTCTGGCAAGCATCAATCTCAATGTCAATTCGCCATTTAAAGAGCCATTTTAGCAGCGTTTTTCCTCTTTCTCGCATTGGAGGCTCTCCCTCGGCACCATAAACATTCATCAGACGCAGTATAAAGCTGGAAAATAAGAATCCAACAGGCAATATAAAAACTTATTCATGCTTTGCACAAGCTGACATGGGAAGATGGGATCCAGCGCAGTCGAAAAATAACAACCATATTCATATTCCCCTCATCTGACGGGGGAAAAGCTGTTGGGTAATTTCACTTTTTTCCAAGGTCCAATGCCTCTAAAGCTCTGATCCGACTGTTTCTTTACTGTCTACTTTTGGATTTAGTGGAAATCACTGGAGGTCTAGCGCCGCTACAAACTGACATCTGCAGGAGCTTGAAGTCAATAATCT
The DNA here is from genome assembly GCA_032359435.1 of Enteromius unitaeniatus. Taxonomy (NCBI): domain Eukaryota; kingdom Metazoa; phylum Chordata; class Actinopteri; order Cypriniformes; family Cyprinidae; genus Enteromius; species Enteromius unitaeniatus. The sequence continues at coordinate 2,768,986 of JAUMHI010000061.1, forward strand.
CTTCTCGTTTAGCCTGGAGGTATGTATTATTCTCAGCACTATGGGAAAGAGACCTTTCCAACAACCACAAAAGAAACACCACAGTAGAAGAGTCCCAAACCTCTAGATCTCCTGTTGTAGTAGACTATGGGAAGGCACTCACAAACGCCTGCTTCAAAAGAAGACCGGTGTGCGTTGATCTGTTCTACACGTCTCTTGGGAAGTCTTATAGTGGCTACGGTGCACAATGCTAAGATTGGTGTTGTGCGCATTGATTCAGTAGTAGTTGGTGATGAATATCATCCTGTGGTGCATGTCACCTGGGGTCTGCCCTTTCCTAAATTGATCCATTTGTCCCATTTAAACACAGCTGAACAAGCTTTTTTTGGTAAAGGTTCAGACCCCTGGTATTAGGATAGGCAACATAAGCAAGATTGTGGTAAATGTGCTGAGCTTTAAATGTATAATGCTTTTCTCAGTATCTCAATATCTCATAAATAAACAAGTTAGCATCTCATAAACAAATAATCATGGTTTGCTCCAAAATATAGTTTGTTAAAACATTGAAACTGTGGTGCCAAAATGAGTATAGCAACATATATACCGCCAGCTACTTGCACTTTTTACTTATACTGTTTTTACATTTTTTTGCCTGTTTTATTATCCAGAAGGTAAAAAGCATATATTTGACCAGTCCAATAATATACTTTTAAAAATATATTAGTTTATCAAGGCTGCATTTATTAAAAAAAACAAAAACAAAAAAAAAAACTTAATAGACCTAATTTATTGATGTGCCCGATGATTTTACAGTAAATGTATTTTTTATTTTTATATTTTAAGTTTTATTTTAAATGTAAAATAGTATTTTTTAATTACAGTATGTTTATCAAGGCTGCATTTATTTATTCAAAATAAAAATGGCAAAATATATAGTAAAATAGATGTTATCTACTTAAAAATATAACTTAAATATATTTTATATTTATTTATTTTCTGTAATTGCAAAGAATTTTCAGCAGCCAGTGCTCCTTCTTCAGTGCCACATATAATTATAATAGTTAAAAATTAGTTATTGAAGTTAAAAATGTTATTGAATAAAGTAAATAAAAGTTGTATTTCTCCTAATATTTTATGTTTTTAATTTCCTAACATTGTGAAGAATAAGTTATTTGAAATAGAAATACTTTGCAAATTTAAAAGTTTTACTGTCTAGATTGTCATTTTTTATCAATTTAAGGTTTGCTAAACAGAAGTATCATTTTTTAATCTTACTGACATCACACATTTGAAAGGTAGCATAGTTTTAGTAAACACCACTAAATATTAAACATCACTGAGTGTAGTAACCAGAACAGTTTGCCTAAAACTATGGTTACTATTTTGTTAAGGACACCTCAGAATTTAAAGCCAGTTTGTGACTGGCTCATTTTTCACTATTACAAACTACTATAATCATAGGTGAAAAATAAATAAAAACTGAATTACAGAAATCTTTCTAAACATGCTTCAAAACTACTCTAATGGCAATGAATAAATAAATCTATTAGAGATAAATACTATAACAGTTATTTATTATTCAATACTGCCAAGTGTTTCTGAGAACTAAATCTGCACTTGTCTGTTTTTGGTCTTCATAGGTGAGCGAGTCTATGTGAGTCACAGAGACTTTTATAGATTTGAGGATGTGATGGAGGTGTATTCCATGGAGATTTGCCAGGAAAATCTGCCAGTTAAGAAACAGAAAACAGCTTTTTCTTGCACTCACTTATAAGATTTCAGAGCTCTGTTGCCGTACTCCAGCGCCGTCTCATAGTCGTCCAGACTAATGCAAGCATCCATGGCCAGATCCAGCATCCTGAGCACATAGATGTTCCTGTCCGGGACAATGTCTATGCATCTGTGCAAAAGAGCCTGGCTCTCTTTTAGCAACTCCTGCCAGCCTTTTGATTAAAAAGTTCAGGATACAACAAAAAACAAACCGAAATGTATTATGAAAACTGCAGTAGCTCAAGAAAGATCAAGAAGGCCTGGTGGAGCCTGGCACACAAAATCCAAAATGAAATCTATGCTTATTATTATACAGGAAAGACAGCTTGTTTTTTCTTTCATAAATCATAAACGTGTCCAAAGAGGTAAAAGCAAGCGAGCTAGACAGAACTGACAGCTTTGTCCTCACACCTTTCACTGCAGTGTCTGACCACTGGGCATGGTTTGCAGAGACTAGCAGTTGTTTCCAGAGCAAAAGCGCTACAGGCTAGTTCACTTCACTCTGCTTAACCCTGAGATCCAGTCAGTTCTCGCCCACCGTGTGTCAGCCCTTGATTCAGCTGTGAAGGATACTCTGATCCGACTGAAGGTGCTCCAGGTGAGGGATGGCGTCTCTTAAGGATGTCCACGCTGTCTTCTCTCCAGCCAGCATGTCACAGTCCTGTTCACAAAATAATGTCACACAAATTCATTTTATTATTATTATTATTATTATACCAACAGGAACAGTACCAAAAAAATAACATAATGCTTTATTGATCCAAATAGCAATACACATGCTATTTATTTTTTTTATTTAAAGTTTTATTTTAAATGTAAAATTGTCAATTTTTATTATTTTTTTTTTTTACACAAACATTTAAAATTCAAACATGTCCCTATTATGGCTAATAAAAAAAAATCATATTTTGGTTTTACGAGTCTTCAACAACAGGTTGACATGCATAAGCAGTCAAAAAAGACCATTGTCCTATTATACGCATTTATTTTTACCTTACTTGCTCATCGACTCCCAAGTGACTTGTTTAACGATTAATTTTTCCAATCTCATCCTTTGTGTGACGTTAATCTGTTAATTGGTCCAATTAATCTAATTTTAATTTGATCTTGCCTGTAATACCTGATAAAGCAGCGTTTGTGAGCTCATGCTGCTTTGTATGTAGAGTTACCAGGGAAACACATATTTTAACTGCTTCAAAAGCAACACCTAGTGGCAAAGAATGAATTTGCATTTTCATTCAGACCAACATGGAAAGACTAACAAGTGGGTGGGCAATATGCTAATTGTTTCCGTTCAGATTAATGTGCCAGCACAGTTATGGATGGCACTCCGGCATCTTTTTTACAAACTGTGTTTTACTGTATGTGTCTCTGTTTCTCCTGGAGTTTCATTCATGAACTCATGTCTCCACCCATCCTATACGTGCTTAATAATGTCTCTGCCCTGCTTGTTGGTTGTCATAGCATTTCATTGTTGCCTCCGCCCAGTTTTACGTGTATAAATGCCCCGGATGTATTTGTGAAAATCACTCGTCATTGAGGTTGTGTGGATGTACTTGTGTTTACCCCCTCTCTTTGTCAAGCTGCCTGCCTCTCTTTGTTTCCCTGCGTTCCCTGCGTTTCTGTTTTTTGATTCCCTGTTGCCGGCCTACTCTCCCTGGATTACTCTTTTACCTTTGTCTTTGAAGAACCCGTTTGCTGTTGTTGACCCTGCCTGTGTATACTCTGACTATTTATTAAACTGTTTTGCATTTGAATCCGAATGTCTCTCCGCCTCTGCTTCGCACCCACTCATGACACTAATATTTCACATTGATGCCAACATGAAATGGCTTGGGACTCATTTTAAAAACGACTCGTTTCAGAGTCAACTCTTTCTTTTGAGAGACAGTTACTTTTTTAAAAACAGGATGTATCCATTCACTTAGGTCATTTTCAAAAATGTATTATAGGGGCACTTTAAATTTTACTTAAATGCATTTATTGGTATTAACAGTAATTATATTTGTTTATTTCTATAAACGCATGTCATAAAATGCTTATTATCATGCTTCATGCATTGCAACTTGACAAAATTCTTCACTGCACACAAATAAAGCAATTGTTTTCATTCAAGTTTGTCCTAGACCAAAGTTTTAACCGAAATTTGAACTTTTACTGCATTACGGCTCAAATTTGGGAGTGTGGTGCAGTGATGCTTAAATTGGAAAAGAAGGGGGGGGGGGGGGGGGTTGGATCATCAAACATGAAAGAGCTTCATTCCTACAACACAACAAAAACATTAAAAAGGAGAAAGAGAGAAGCTGTCAGGATTACAGAGCTGTGAGGTGCGGTAAGACTGAACGGGCTTGTTTCTGAGAGGGCAACTTTATTTCAGGATAAGTGTGATGACGAGTCAGAGCCATAGGGGGGGTCTGTCAGACACTCAGATCCCTGCAGAGAGACGTGTGTGTTTGTGTGGCCCCCGGGGATACACGTATAAGTGCCTCTGAGACATCAAAGCTGTGTGATGCATCAGAGGTGAACAGTCACAGCGCTGACAGCACACACACACACACACACAAAATCAATTTAAACTCTTTCTCAGAACTGCTTCGACCTAAATAGCACCTTTCAATTATGCATTCTCACTAAATAACTCTTTATTACTCACTGGGGTCCATAAGGTTTTTAAAATATTTTAAAATGTTAAAAAAGATTTCTGTTTCAATTAAATGCTGATATTTTTAACTTTCTATTAATTATAAAAATCAAAAACAAAAACAAACAAACAAAAAAAATCACGATTTTCACAGAATAAGCACAAAATCACTGGAATAAATGACAAATTGAAATAGAAATTAAAATAGAAAAGGGATTTTAAATTGTAATACTATTTGACAATATAACTTTTTTTGGTCCCACTTTATATTAAGTGTCCCTAGTACCTGTGTAATTCCATAGTAACTAGATGTGTATGCAGTATGTAATAGAGCCTGACCGACATTTATAATGGCCGATAAATTTATATTTCAAAGACAAAATAAAAACGGACAAATCACCCTTAATGGTAACTTTGATTTGGTTGTTGTTGTTTCTATTTTTATACATTTTATTTATCAGAACTTTAATGTATTTTGATGTTCCTCTGTTCCGTTGTGAATATAATATGTTCTTGTACTAAAACCTGCCTCTGCTGGACTGGAGCTATTGAGGATTGACTGATTCAGTACACAACCTC